>CAJNIZ010002780.1:134461-163239 GCA_905231905.1 Symbiodinium pilosum
TAGACTATGGCTCACATAAGCCCAATACCCCGATTCGAGCCAAATCTCGGTCGATGCACAGCTCAGGATGCAGGAGCCGCACCGGGCATTTGCAAGAGCTCTCCGATGGAAACACATCTTGAAACCAAAGCCGCACCATCTGAAGGCTGAAGACTTGGCTACAACGCCGCATCTCTGAATTGGAACGGTTCGTAAAACAGGACATTGCCCATGAAATCTGAACAATGCACAGCTTCTTCATAGACCTTTCTTCACTCTGCCGATTGGACTAAGCTGAACCAGAATTCCTGCATCGTCCCTCCGAGGTCCTTTGCTCAGTACGAGATACTTCTCTCTGACTTCTATATCATGCCCATGTTGTTGGTGTCTGAAGCCTCAATGCTAATCTGATGGATGAGGATTCAGGCTGGCTCATCTAGTATTCAAATGAAACAGCCACCGGCAAGCGAGGCACTACAGGGGGCTCACATTTAAAAGTTTCTGAATCGGATGGCATTTTGGGCTCCAAAAAAAGGACGCATGTTGCAAGTACTCAGAACAACCACACGCATCCTGCATTCCACGACCAATGTTTTTTGCTACTTACCAACAGTCACTGAGCAGTGACTTGACATGGTGTTTAGGCATTGTCTCCGCTGCTGCCTCATGAACATTGATAGCCCCAACATCTGTCAAGACTTTAACCATGCCACGGGAATGCTCGAGGATACCTGCAAGACCTGATTTGGGCATTCTGGGGATCATCGTTAGAGACGACATGACATGTTCGAAGTATCACTGTGGCTACTTCTGGAAGCAACTGGATGCGCAAGTACTAAGCAGCTATGTCTCAAAACTACCAGGATTCCAAGAAAATCCTGGCAGCATGTACTAAACACAGCGGGAACAGTAGGGCTACCAGCTATTCAGCCTTCTATGCTACATCTGGATGGGCCCCGGTAGCGCCACATGGGCCAAGGTGGCTCTGAAACAATGGCAGCTGCCATGACTCCTAAGCCCTACGCATAAATCCTGAACACCAAGCTCTGAACCCTGAATCCCTGGTTTCCTGAACTTGGAACCTTAAGCTCCTTAGACTTAATCCCCAAGTTCTATCATGGACCGAGCAATGTCGTCGTGAACACTTCCACTTCGAGACCCCTCCCACAAGCTAAATCCATCTGTCACCCCTGCATTGTCCCTAAATCTAGGTGTAGGGCTTGAGGCTTGAAACCTTGAAGCCCGAAATCCTGAACCCCATGACCATGAAGCCCCTAAATCCACGGCGCAGGTCATGTTGCCTTGCCCACTTATTTTGTTACCAATATTACTATTAGTAATATAGACGTTCTCATTGTCATTCTTGACATCTTGTGGTTAATATTATCATTATCAAGCCCTTAACTCTGCACCCTATCGACGTTAGGTCTCCGCTTCTTGGCTCAGCTGCCTCACAAACTCAGATTGCTTCGCATGTTCTGCCTTTTCCAAAGCAGAGATCCTGACATAAGTGAGAGTTTCCGGGTTTACATGCTTTAGTGCTGAATGCCGATAGCTTATTTAGTGCGGTCCAAGCTGGGGGTTGAAGGTTGTCTAGTTTGAATGCTGGTTGATAAGTTGGAAAGTCTTGATCTCGGGGTCGGCTTTCAAACATCTTCAGACATGGGCTCTCCATCTTTCGTGCGAAGTAACATTCAAGATCTCCAAAACTGCTGCAGGCCCTTGTTTACTTGTGGCCTGAACCCCAAACTCAAAACTCCAGGACGAAAGATAGGAGTATATACCCCCGGAAGATTCTAGACACCCACAAAATAACAACAGTAACAATAATAGTAACAACCATAATTGTAGTACAAAATAGTAATAATGATGATCCAATTCAGGCCACTCCCCAACCTGAAGCCCGCAACCTTAACCCTTTGTCCAAAATCCTCCTACCTATTTCCAAAGACTAGGGTCCCCTTTTGCAGAGTCCCTTTGGCAAAGATTACTATATGTTGGAGTCTATGCTGGCCCCTCATTTGTTCAAAACCCACCCATCCCACAGTTTCTCATGCAGGTCGAGCTGCTGGCGCTGGGGCTTATCAGGGGTCAGCCTCCAGTAGATCCACTCCAGGATCTGGCAAGGCGTGTGGTGTAGGGTGCAAGAAAAGGTAGCATCGGGGGTACAGGACATAAGCTCCGGTGATGTCCATGAGGGGGGTCTCCTGGGATCACATGGCGTTTGCAGAGCTGTGCTGAAGGTAAAGGGATGATCTATTTGGTTTGAGCAAGCACGCTTCAACATACAAGGGCCTGTGCCTTAGCATCTTAGCGTGTCGGGATTAAGTCTCTGAGCTTAACATGTTCGAGGATGTTCATCTTCAGAATAACTCACGTTCCGAATTTAGGTGCTTTAACATGGTACAGGAAAGATCTGTTGACGATCGTCACGTTGCCTTCTCACTTCCTTGGGAAGGCTGGCACGGAAAAAGGAAGGCGAGACATCTGGCAGGCAGCTATGGGATTCGCCCTCTTACACCCTGCAAAGCCTTGAAACCGTTTAACCCCAAGCCCTCCTTCCTGCTCCCATCTGAGAGGGTCATACTGTAGTTCCAGGGAATTCTGGGACTTGGGGTGGTGCAGGATTTCATCCATCAACAATAGGTACTTATCAGTGGGACGCTGCAGTTCATACCTAGATCAAGCTACTTTTGTAGCCGCACTCATACCTCACCTCATGTATAACCACGCCCACCTTCAAGTGAAGCCAAAGCCTCAATGCCTGTCAACCCCAAGAACAGAAAAATGAGCAAACTCATGGGGTTCAGGAAATTCCATACATGTAGCAGGACAACCGGACCTCCTGGCTAAAGGAACTGTGCCCACAGATTGATTGATTGATTGATTGATTGATTGATTGATTGAAGCCTGTGAGCAGTCATGCTCGGGCGCAGACAAGCACATCTCAATTCTGGCAAAATCGGCAAGGACAACATGGATTGTTACGACCGTGCGCACTTGCATTTCCTCACGTAAAACTGCACATGAACTGGAAATTGCTACGACTTACCCTATCCTTCTTTGCGCCTACTCCTCGCCTACGAGCACAGCAGGAACACATGGTACTTATCAAAAGGCTTTTGTTCATACAGAACCTCAACTTCTCTACCCCAGTTCCAGACTTCCAGCTCCTAAACCATGAACTCCAGAGCCCAAATCCATAAGCCCAAACCCAAATTCCTAAAAATGGACCTGAATTCCCAATCCCTCACCCTCTTCCCTGCGATCATGGAAAAGAAAATGGGAACGACGATATAGTAATGTAAGGTTCTATGGAGAACCAAATGGAAAAGACAATGGAAAATGACATGGAAACTGTGGAGGGCAAAAAACCCCAATATATACCCTATGATATAGTAGTTTTTTATTGTATTTTCCAATATCCCAATATACCCCCAATATTATACCCAATAGAAAATAATAATGCTTTTGGTAACAGTATTCCCAAGGCTGCGGCAGCGAAGAAAAAAGTGAGTCCACCCCAGTTGATGCCACGGATCAGGCCCTGGATGTTCTTTCTTTGCTTGCTAGGGATTGAGGGAAGGTGCGCGGGTTTTTTGAGGATGCTCAGACATGCGCACAATTCATATGCACACCCTCCGTGTCATCATAAAACTGTAAGGGAAGCGGTTCATGTGCCACCTGAACACCACAACGCCCAAGACCTCAAGACCACCCAAGCTCCCTCTCTAAAGTGCAGAACCCCCAGCACTCAGAGCAATCGCCTTGCGCAGACCGGCAAAGCCTGCTCCACGGAAGGGATGTCCTGCAATGAGGGTTTGGGTTTTCAATTAGCCTTGGAGTTTAGGGGCTTTCACTGTAGCTTTTGTAAGCTTAAGGCCTGAGGCTTCAGGTTCGGGATCTTGTGTTTGAGGCAACTTGTGCCTGCTGCGGGGCTTAGGTTCTCTACAGGCTACGCCTGCGGATTCCGTGCAGGGATGGTCAGCCCTGGTATATGTAGTTCTCAAAATACTAATTGTAATACTAGGAACAGTAATATGGCATAGGGCACTTGTTATGCTAGGGAACCACTTCCAACGCCAAAGCACACAACTTTGTTTCTTCGAAGACCTTCTAGAACGTAGACCCCGCCTAAGCCCTGAACCCTGCACCCCAATCAGCGAACCCTTTATCAACCTCACTGTTGGGCCTAAGCATCAAAAACAATAAGAAAAAAGAGGCAGTTGCCAAGATAAAAGTCTTGGCTACCAGTTACACAGGCTTCGAAAATTCTCCCTGAAATGCCCAACACCAAACCCCACACCCTACAGATCAAACTCTAGTAAATTCTGCCCCTTGCACCCTGAAATCCCCTGGGGCAGGGACTGGCAGCTTGGTTGACGGCTTCAAAAAATGGCCTCAGGCAGTCGTTCCACTGCTGCGGGTTTAGGGAGTAGGGATTGAGGGTTGACGGTATTAGCGTTTAGGGCTTGAGGATTTAGTGTAGGGTTCAAGGAGCTGGGGGGGTTAGGGTTTACTGGTCTAGGCATGAAGGGATGTGGGGCTCGGAGCTTGATGGCTCCCAATTGAAGACTTGGGGACGTGTAAGGATTGGAGGGTGGGGCCTTGAGCTTTTAAGGCATGGCATTGAAGGCCTCATTGTCTCTAACCCAGACCCTCCAAAAAGTACAAAGCTACCAAACTATCAGGTCCAGAGCAAGTACGTTGGCTGTCTGGGCACACCCAAGCTGGATTTAGTTCTTTGGATGGCTCCGCTTTTTTCGGGGCCTCTTCGGCGCATGCATGCCTATGGTTTGAAACTTTGGGTTTAGGCTCTAGGGTTCAGTTTGCAGCTCAGGCGTTCTCAAATTTCAGGTTGCTTGATAGATTAGAAGTTTGGGCTCGTAGATCTTGGGCCAAGGTTCGGGAAATTGTTGTAGCCGTGTTTTCTTGCAAGCTCTTTACCTGTGCCATCTGGTCCGAAGAACATGCTGACCTTTAGCAAGCTTGGGGTGCGGAGTCATGTAACCTAAACTCTGAACGCCCAAAGCTCTGTCCAGGCAGTAAGTTGCACCTTCTGAAGCTTGGGGAGCTTTGGGCCCCTTTTGTCGGTGCACGGCTGAGGTATAAATTGAACTACATACCGGACGAAGGAAGCTGAAGAATCTAAGTCTAAGACTACTCTGACATTTTGGGCTCACGGTAGCCTGCAGTTTCGTGGACCGCGACAAGGGACGGAAAATGTAATGGTACTCGCTTTGAGGTTTCCTGTTACAACCTTACCGTGGCAATGCAGCCTGCTCATTGCAACTTTCAAAGGCCAGTAAATAGCATTCTCTGCCTAACAAACAAAAGATGTGTCTCTTCGCGGGTTTCTTCAGAACTGCATAAGTTGGATTCCGTCCAAATCCAAGAAGAAAGCCTTATCTACTTCTGGGAGAAACGAAGAAGCACGCCATTTACACGAACAACAAAATCCCAAAGCAACCCTATGCGAGCCTCAACAGAAGGATCTCTCTAAAATTGTAGGGACAACAGAATCAATATCAAGGAACTTCAGACATCTCTTGTAATCTTGGAACGATGATTGGAAGTAGACCTCGAACTATAAACCCCACGCTCTCAAACCTTCAACTCTCTGTATCCTTGAAGATCCCCCTATGTACCCCACATTCTATACCCTATATAACCCATTATACTAGTTTCCATTTTCTTCTCCATTATCCCAATACAACCCCAGTTATAGCCCCTCTACAGCATCCCAAAGGCTCTTAACCCTAAACCCTAACCTACAAGGCCCACGCACGCCCGCTTGGGTCATCGTCTTCACCTCGACGCCCCAAGCAAGGTGCAGGGTTCTAGCATCAAAAGATGAACGCAAGACCCCCCTGCAATCTTGATAAACGTGTTAGTCTTGCTGTTTACTTGTTGGAAATGGAGATTTCAGTCTTGATTTGGGGGTCAGATATCTGCAGAGTCGGCTATGTTACAGATGAGATGCAGAACGACAGAATGCACGTGGCAAGCAGGCGGACAGCCGAGTCTTACTCAACATGGCAATCCTCAGCATATACAAGTCCCTTCAGTTGACCATTTCAGTGCTAGAAATCATTGAAGACAGCAGAAAAAGGAAAGCAAGCCACTGCAAATAATAGCACTTTGGGAGGCACTTTGGGAGGCAAATACGGAACCCAGAAGGCGCGGTAATTGCAAAGCCGACTTTCTGGTATGAGGTTTCAGATGTGTAATCTGTAGGGGAAGATGGGAGTCTTCAGAAAAGCCGCTGGCAGCTAAACCCAGGCTACTTGTACAACCTTTGTTATGGTTGCCAACAAGACAAGTTGTCATCAAGCATGGCGCTAATCATGGTCGTCGTAACAGAAATATGTAACTGTTAGCATCCCGAGAACAGGCTTGACCACAAAAGGCTACAGTCAAGCCCAGAAAACGCAACCCAAAACCTTTAACCAGAAGCCCTCAACCCCAACACCAAGCCGAAAACCCTAATCCCGGGACTCCGAACTCTAAGCCAAAAACATGACAATGCTACACGCCAACACGCGTTCTTCGTGCGGCCTGGTCCGGTGGGTTTGTCATCACCTCGGCGAAGCTCCCCGTCAAGCTCCCAGCCACGAAGCTCAGGGTCACCTGAAACAGAAAAGAAAACAATGCTTAAGGATTCAGATCTATTAGGGTTGGGGGATTTTAGGTTGGATTGTGTAGGGCTTTTGTTGGGCCAAGGGTTTGGGACTTTCGGATTGAAATTATGGGGGGTTATGGATTGAGTCTTGAGTTAATGAATATCGTCAAACCAAAGAGACGTGTATGCAGGTCGAGCAAAATCTAGGGATGGTTTTTGCAGTCGGCTACCGATAAGCATGCTGGTTGACTTCAATCTTGTTTCATAGAAAGGTCTTTACTTTATGAAGCCTCTTGTGCATAGGGCACTTCTGACGAGGACGGCCTAGCTGGCCCTGAGAAGTCACTGCATGAAATTCTGGGAAAAGTAGAACCTTCCAACACCCTGTCGACCATCAAACATGGAAACTGGAGAAGAGATGTTGTAGACCGCGGTCGCTTCTCAAGAAGGCATCGGGTTTCCTTGTTAATCAGTTCACCTTCAGACAACCGTCTAAACCCCTCTTCGTCAGCTTTTTCATCCTGAAACCATTACCACCATCCTTCCCTTCTAACCCGTCTATACCCGTATATAACGATGAGACAAGAAAACATTGCGCCCTAATATGACCGCACTGAAGCCCCTACGTTACTATCCCTACAAACCCCTATGCCAACCAAGGTGTCCATGTCATCTTCCCTTTTCTTCTCCGTTTGATTTTTCATTACTTGCTTTTGTCCACCTAAACTCTCCAACCTTAAATCCTGAACCCTTAACCCTGCACCCTAAAAACCCTGTTCCAACTACATTCCTCCATGCATAAGCCAGGCCTGAGAGGTCTGGAGACTGGGAATTGAGGCCAGGAGGAAGGATTTTGTAGGGCCGATCCTTAGAGCTACAGAAGGTGTACACTGGGATAGATAAAGGGGGTTGCCACATTAGGGTTAGGTATAGGATTCCGGGTTTAAGGTCCGAATAGGATTATACTACATTGGGGTCTATATTGGGGCCCCTACATCTACGGAAAACATCAGAAGGATATCATAGGGGTGTACAAGGTATATACAGGGCATAGAAGGAGTTGCGGAGACTAGGGTATAAAAAATAGCGGAGGGATAGTAGGGAACGGGGCAAGGGAAAAGAACATGGAAAACTTAAAATGTTAGTGATTATACGGGGAAGATTACAGGCACAAACTTCGGATTTACTTTCTGTTGGTCAGTAGGGAGTATGGATGGGAGCCCCCTTATTCCTTGTGGCCGAAGCAACCTTGTAAGCTACTACTACACTTGGCCTTGAGGCATACATGCTTTGTGGTGCCCTTCCAATGAGCCTCACCCGAACCCCCTGTCCCGGCCTGAAAATGGGGTTTGGGTGAGGCCACCTGGTGTGCATGACGTTTCCTTGCAGGTTTCATCCAATTTCAGCCAAGCCTAACTCCCAAGTCATGCTGCGGAGAAATCCTCGAAAAGGAAAATGATGGAGAACCAATGGAAAAGATTATGAAAAATGCGTGGACACTAGGATTCTATTTGGTTTTAAGGTCACAGCACCCCTGCACGACGGCAACTAGGTGCCCACTACTGCCTGAAAACATGGGAATATTTGTGATGCAGGTGACGAACACCATCTGCAGCTGCCAGATTTTCATCCATACACAGACCTCATAAGTCTATTCCACAGTTCACAACCTGTCTTTTGGAGCCCTTGTGCGTGGAAGCTACCGTATCACAGTCAAGCAGGTCCCACTCCCAACATCGTAGCAAGCCCATACACGCCCATATGCCCTGCAATAGAAACACTGACAGCTTGGGGCAAAACAACTCGCATACTCATCAAGGCAATTACCATCCCAACCCCGAAAATCCGAAACACGATCTCAAAAGGCCCTGCTGCCAAGCTTTGAAACCCTGACCAAAGAAGTATGTCTTACTTGCGGTTACAAGAAAGCTCCCATGGAGGACAATCATGGAAGGTGATTCAAACTTTCGTGCTGCCACCAAGAAACGTCTGGAGAACCACCTGTGCCAGGAATAACGGGAGATGGGTTGCTGTCAGGATCCAGTTAGGCCTGAAACTTCCGCTTCTCTTGGAAAAAGCCTCGCAGTTTAAGGTTTTGAGTTTAGTCTTGGGCTGAGCGTTCAGTATTCAGAACATGATCCTACACTATTCCAATACGACTTCATGAGCATGCATACCTTCTTTCCCTACCCGCACGAAATATGTGAGCTGGTGCGCTTATGGCGCAGGATATTCGGAGCCCCAAGGATCAAAGTAAAATCCGTCTACCTTCTTCAGCCCAGACGCCCAAACATGCCATTCACACCGGGCTAAATGGCGTTTTTTTTCCCAGGTGGGGACGTGTGGCAATCCGAAGAACCCAAGAAATGCTTCTGGCGTGATGCACTGTACCAGAACACCATTATAAACCCTAAACCGCGTCACGCGCTGTTTCAAGGACAGGGATTTCTGAAAATCTTTGGGGGATGTAAGGGAACCAAAGTCTTGGGAGACTCACAGGTTTCTCTCAGGCCAGGTAAGGTCCCAGCAATACACATCATAGGCTGAAGAGGGAACACATACGCACATACCATGAACGTCCTGACTGCTTAAACTCCAAAAACTCGCGACCCTCGAGCCAACAAGCCTAAACTCTCTCCCAAAACGCTAGACCCTCAACTGACCCTAACACGAATTCCTCTGAGGCCATAACGCCATTGGCCAAGGATTTGCGGAGCACACCCATGCCAACCTCAGGAGGCTTCGGAACCAGGGCCTGTACGTCAAGGTGTGGAAAATACAGCCTATAATTCACACCTACTCCTACTTGTACTGCTACCAGTTTGTGCCAACCTTGGACTTCTTCTCTCTGCCACAAGAACTACAATGTGACTGGGTTAAAATCTCAGGACGAGGCCTGGAATCTACGGTCAACTTTCGGGTTTTGGGCGCAGGCTCTCGGAACAACCCAAGTTCGAGGGGGCGCAAGTTCGAGCCTCCCAACAGAACCTGATAGAAAGTCCAATCCTTTAAGAAGGCGAACACTCCTTCACAGGTTTGCTTGGGACTTGGGATTTCATGGAAGCACAAAGCCTACTACAGCATTCTAAGAAAGAAACTCAAGTTTGAGGATTGCGGTTTTATGGCTTGATTTCATTTGGTCTCAAGAGACTCCACTTGCAAGCTAAGGGTCTGTGGAATGGGGGCTTGGCGCCGGATTTTTTCTAGAAAGGAGGCACCATGACACTTGGTCAGACAAGTCAAATAAAAAGCTTGCAAAATAAGTATTGGGTCTCATTGATGGAAGAAGATAAGACAAACTTTGCTCCCACACCTTGGATTGATGGTTCCGACTGCCTCTTTGTGTGCCCTATGAACTTATGTTGTACAACCCTCTACAACGACCATGCAGCACGGTGTCAACACCGACACACTTTGTAGCTCTGAATCACAGGGAGCAAGTTCCTCATGAGAGATGAATGTCGTCGTGTTTGACAGGTATGTACGGGGATGCAAAGTTCAAAAGCCTGAACCTGCTTAAATTCAATCACTCTTCTCCAAACACAGGAAACGATGAGGCCTTTGAACGCCTTGTGATTTGACCCTAGGCCCGCAACCCCGAAAGTCCTCATCCCTCTGAAACCCGCAACCTCAACCCCTAAACCCGCGAAGTTTTCTAGGCACCGGGCGCCGCTGAAGAAACGCGGGGGCCCACCCATCGCCCAAAGCTCTTCACAGGCCTGGCTTGAAATCCCCCATACCCCGAATACCCCTAACACATAAAAATCGAATCTGGAATTGCGGTGCAAGATGATATGACAACATGTACCGGGATTGGAAAAAGGCAAGCACAACAAATACCCACCCGCTGATGATGCGTAACTTGTGTTCAGAAGAGAACGCTAAGGCTTGATAGTATTCACAGTAGAAATTTATCACTAGGGGAAGGAAAATCAGAAAAGCAAAATAGGGGCCAGGAGCCGGAATGCATAACGCGTCACGAAGCTTGCCGGCTCGACTGGCCCCATCTATGCGACAGTTGACACGCTGGAAAGGTGATGGCGACCGCTTTGCTTCAAAGATATGAGGTTCCGACACGATGACGCGACACGATGACAGTTGGGAGGAAAGGGTCTTCTTGGATACCATTCACTGGTGCCACGTACTAAATGCAGGAGGAAACCATGACAAACAGAGCGCAGTCGTTTTCCAAGGTTATCCCCGAAGTAAGGGCTTCACCTAAGCAAGCAGAATGCACCCGACAGAGATGGTTGTTTTGGGGAACTTTAACTGTTGAAAGGGTGTCTGCTTTGGATTTGACGCTTGCTGGGGGAAGGAAACATTTAGTGAACATAAAAATCTTATCTCACTCAGCCAGCGGCAGTCGCGATCCCCACATTGTTGGCGATCCTGAGATGTGACAACTGGCTAGGGTGGGACGACATTTTGCGATGGCTGCAAAGGGATTCAGGGGTTCCTCGGAAGCCTGTTATCAAGGGGCTTACTCCTGTCACACTGAGTGCGTGGGGTGTATGTGCTCGACATGGAAAAGGGAGCTTTTTCAAGCTTACAGAAAAGATGGACAGAACGTTTCAATAGAGTCCCCACCCGTCAGTTAAAGCTCCTTCTGGTGGAGCTTCTGCTGTCCTCGGCCACAGAGACCTTGCTAGAGACATACCCAATCCGAAAAGGATCAAAACACTTGGAACCTAAGCTTCGAAGATCTGGAAATCCCTTACCGTGAACCACGAAGTCGAAAGCCCTAACGGCCCGACTGCACCTGGGGCCTCAATTGTCCAAATGATCTTCTTGAGCGCCACATTAAGGAAGAGACTACCAAAAATATTTACTTCAAAAGAGGAATCGCCTTACTAATCTTTCAGACTTCTGAAGGTCCCACTCCAGAAGCCGCCGCCCCAATCCAAACACCCTAGCCACTAAACTCTAGGCGCTAAGATCAACTCCCTTAAGCAGTCGGCTGGTAGTTCTTGATGACAACCGGAGGGTTAGCCAAGAACTCGCCTGGCTGGGCAGTTGCTACCCAGGGTTGAGGGTAGGGGTTTAGGGGGTTTAAGGTTTAGGGCTTGGCATTTCGGATTGAAGGAAAGTTTAGGGTTCAAAGTTGGGACAGTTTAGGGTTTGGGGATTGAGGTTTAAGGTCAGGGGATGAAGGTTTAAGGTGGAACCATAAAAAGGTACAGTGCTCAGGAGACAAGGTGCTGGGTTCTGGGAAGCTCACGAGAACAGACCCTGTCAGCATCTTGGTGACAACACCGTGATTTTGCAAGTTGGGGTAATTCGGATCCTGTGGGGGATTGGGGTAGGGTTTTCAGGCACTGGCCCCTTTTGAGGTTTGTGGAATGTGCCCAGGTATGATGGGGCATGCAATTCAGTTGAACGAGGCCAGAGTGATCACAGCACCGCGCAAGGTTTGTGGGGCTAGGGATGACCCTATAACCATCAGGACGCCGCATTCGGGCGATGTCGGGGTATAGAAGAACTCAGCGGCACCTGTTCAAATGCCAGGTTTGGGGTTTAGCGCTGCATAAGCCAGTCTTATACTAACTAAGCAAGATGTGAGAGGCTTTCAAGTTCATTGCTGTGAACCCCATTGCCGCTAAGGAGTTCACATCACACAGTTCGACAGCTCATTACCCTGCCTGTGCCCGCAGCCAGCATGCTGATGGCAAACCTGAAGGTATCGAGCATTTCTCGGGGTTCCCTTTCGGACATTTCTCGGGGCTCCCTTTCAGACGTCGGTGCAAAAATCCTAGAACTCAGAGTCTGGAGCGATTGTTGGAATTGTCTTGGCATGGGGCAGTAGAGGGAATGAGGCTGATCAATTACCAAAACGGTAAGCTGTCATGACAAGAACCTTCAGGAAATCCACTAGGACCTTGTTGAGGTTTTAGGGTTGCGGATTCAGATTTTCAGGCTTAGGCATTTGGGCTCAGCTAAAGATTTCAAGTGATGGCCAAGCGTTGAGCCTCAGTTTCCGAAGCTTTGTCAAGAGAGAACACGTGTTTGCGCACTGCGGGGGCACGTTGGTGTCATCACAAACGGCGCGAAAGCCATGCATCTCCTAAAGCTCAGAGCCGGTGCTTGTGGTTATAATGGGTTATATAGGGATTATAGGGTATATTTGGGGGTTATTTTGGGATAATGGAAAAGAAAGTGGAAACTACTATAATGGGTTATATAGGGATTATATGGTCAAAAATGGTGCTCCCAGGTCGCAAGAGCAAAGCGGAAGCACGTGCAGACGGCCTCTTCTGCAATCTGAAGCCCAAATTCCCAGCTTGATGTAAAGGAAACGCTGGGATATTACATCTTGTCACGCCTTTCTCCTCAGGCAAAATGCTCACATTCAAAACTCCTAAACCCACCAGAGCACAAGAATTGACCTCAAGCCCTCACGCGCCCCAAGGAATCTTTCCGCGAGTATGAATACAGTTATTCAGAGGACACAAATTTTTCTGTAGTCTCCTCGACGGCTTATGCAGGGAGTCTTTTTTGAAATGCCACGGATTCTCGGCCTGGGCACCTGCTTCTCCTCGAGGAATCATGATAGATGGCCCTTGCACCCCGAAACCCAAAACCTCAGATCGAAAACTAAACCCAAGGCCAAAACCCTATCCCTCTGAACTGCGCACCTGTCTGGTACAATCCATAAGACGATCCAGCTAGCAAAATGAATAAGATGTATAGTCCCCCTTGAGTAGATAGAATATCGGGTATATGGGGATCTTACTATAACATATCCAAAGCCATATTCTATCTACTTTTGAGGGACTATAAAGTCATGGCATCCGCAGAAGGGACTGTGGGCCAGGCGATACCACCTTGCTACCTTAGCACTTTTTTTTGGATGTCAAGGCTAAGGGTTGAGGGCTTAAGGGAGTCAGCGTTTGGGGTAAGTGGTTAGTTGCGCTTGAATTCAGAGGCTTTTCATGTTTGTGGCAACCCCATGCAAGCAATCACGGGGCAAAAGCCAGTTCATGATCCCTATTCCAACTACTTTCCAATCGCCCCCCTTGAGTCCGAATTAGGTCTTCGAGGTGACACAGATTTCAGACACTGCAAAATTTGGAGGGTCACACGGGAGTTCTTCCCGGTTTTCGAAGGGCTTCGAAAGTTTCCAAAAATCGCTTATGCCCCGTTTATCGGCAGGTGTCATCCTAATTCTAAAGGCCTACGCCCCCAACCTGTGAGAAGTGTCTTAGGTATGCACGCGATGCCCCAAGACGGTTGTTTAGGCTGTGCCTTTTGGAGTGTCGAGTTTGGGCATATCCTGTGGGGTTGGAAGTGTACAGTTTGCGGTTTGGGGCATGGGATCTACCATTCCACGCGTATAACACTCTTCTTCGGATTCTTGATTGCATAACAAAAACTAACATGGTTGGCCTTGTTTCAATGATGTCAGGTTGTATCATAGTGCCGTGTGAATGTCTGAGACAAGCGGAATTTAGTGTTGGGATGTGCGCTTTAGGTGCTTTCAACTTTCAAGCCTCTCAGAATGTGGTCATCCCTGTCGAGGCTGTCCTACAATGTCACCAAAAAATTCTTGAGGCTGTCTGAAAATCAAGCTCTGAGGGCGAGCATTTCTGCCAAAATTGGCTGCATGAAGATCCGAGCACTTGTCAGGCGTGTCTGACGTTTGATGTGTTTTGACTGTTCAGACTTTTCTAAGAAAAGTATCTTGTCCTTGGCACCAGACTGGGGACCCTATCTATAATTATCATGTGACTGTTATAAAGTCTCCATGCTGGGGCTGGGATTACCCAAGCCCTTGTCCGCGCCTGACGCCTGTCACAATAAGTCGGACCTTGCCACATGCGGGCCTGAAGGGGACATGCTATTTTCGCGTTAAGTCTTGATCCAACCCAACAAACGCCCGGAACACTCCCTGTAGATCCTGCTCAAATTTAAGTAACAAGCTGCTTCAAGACCTCCAGCATCAAGTCTGATCATGTTTCCATGTACAATTCAACAAAACGAATTACTCCGAACCTTCAACCCCCAAGACCCTATGCCCAAACACTGCGAAACTTTGAACAGGAGCCACCTTTGCTACCCTTTTTCTCATATGGGTTGATATGGGGCTTCCTCTGAAGGAGCCATCCAAAAACCAAACTCCCTACCACGGACTGTCGGAGCCCTTGTAATGTAAAACCCACTGGAGCCTATGCAGTCTCGGGGGGCTTAGGTTATGGGAGGATTCTTTAAGAGAGGCCAAAAGAGACATAGTCTAAATTCCCAACAAAACCGTTCATAACCCTTATCATACTCCCTTATGTAATCCCCTATATAACCCTTATCTACCGCATGATCTTTCGTGTTTTTTGTCGGGCGGCAACAGCCTCCCTTACCCGCTGCGGCCTTCTGCCACTTATCCAGCCTCTTCCTGGACGTTGGGGTTTGGAGGTTTATGGGCCGAGGCTTGTTTGGGGCTCAGGGGTTTGGGGGGTTTAGTGTGTTGGGGCGTAGGGTTAGGAGTCAACCGTTTGGGCAGTTTAGGTGCTTAAGTGTCGAGATTTGTGGGTTTAACGGCTTCTTTTTTGCGGAAATACTGACGAACGTCAGGGTTAAGCCCAAGCAGCCATTCTTTTCGACCTCGGCGGCTGGGCACATTGTGATCAATATGACATTACTGGTACGGTATCTGTGGAGCCCCCGGGGAGACATGGTCTGCGTGGCCAATTTTTAGACTCCCCAAAAAGGAATCAAGAAAAGAAACTCCCTGGCTTTGCCTTAAGCTTAAGTAAATCTTGTGCAGCTTGTGCAATGGCTTTTTTGGCAGGGGGATGGGGAAAGAGAGAGGGTTTAGGATGTCAGACCATTGTTGGAAGGATGCTTGCAAGCTTTGGGTTGGGATTCCAGGTTTGAAAGCTTGAACTTAGGGATGCTTGAGATCAGGGACTGCTTACCGACGAAGCTAATACATCTATGTATACATATATACTTGAGATCAAAAATGTGGAGATGTCCATGTTCGTTTTGGCAGCAAGTCTTTGATCTTCCCACTCGACATGGATAATTGCGGGGTTCTTTTAACATGCTCCAAGTAACATAGCAGCACTCTTGTAATTTCTACAAGATGGCTTCCAAACTGGACAATTTCTTGTGGAAACCCCGCTTTAGCAAGACGTAGGGGCTTCCTCGGTGTACAAAACCTATTCAAAAACACAAGCGTCGCCCTAGCCCAGGAACCAGAAACTTTTGAACCGTCTCATTCATCAACGGAAGTGACCTCAAACAAATCATTCCACCAAATGACAAGCGGCGATGAATCAAGAAAACGTGACATACAGTCAATCTTCACAATATGTCTCGATCTTATAACTTCTCTGTGTTGAATCAAGCTTAGCAGCAGGCTCCACTCCAGCGCCTTCGAGCTTCAGATTTGCGACAATAAGCCAAAAGCTTTGAGTTCTCGCGAGGTGCTACAGGAGTCGTATGAGTAACAATCTCCAATCTCTAGATTATTCGTTGTCTGATCATGTTCGATCCCCCTTATGTTGCGATTGAGATGTTTCTCCTCACACCCCTGACCCAAAAACACTCAACATAAATACAACAAGCCCTCTGCACCCTATACGGTACATCCAAAACACCCAACCCTTCAATTAAGACCATCATCTCGTAAGCACCTACTGTACATCCCACCACCCCTGATCATGTTCCCCTTCGAGCGTCTGAAGCGTCATGTTGAGGATCAGGGTGATTCCGAACCGAAAGCCCTGCCTGGCAAAGGAGGAGGTCAGAATGGCGTTTGGAGCATCCGGTTTAGGAAGTAAACCTGGATTTAGGGTGTGGGATATAGGTCACCGGATTCTCGAACATGCGTGCGTGGCTTACAGTTGCAGGGCAGAGCCCTTTCAACCTTTAAGCAAAAATGGGGTTGCGATGGGCTGCTTCAACCTTAAACTTAACACGAAAATGTGCAAGGCCGTATAATGGAGGTTTCAGGATTGCGGCCAAGACATGTATTGGAATTTCAAACTGTCAGCAGCGTAAGCCCAACAATGCTAATTTTTGATCATCTTTAGAGCTTCTGAACTCAAAACATCAAGTTTGTGGGCTTAAGAACCAACAGTGCAAACATACCCGAGCAACTTTTGAAACTAGTGGCTGCAAATAGGAGACTGGCACGGGCTACTAAACGATTCCTAGTTCCCACCCTTGCGCGTTGCGGGGCATTTGGATCCACAATCATCACTGGCTCTAAGATACGGACGTGTCCGGGTTCATGGCTGACTGCTTGGAACGTAGAGGCTGATTGCTTGGAACGTAGAGCCAAAAACGATTCCTGTGCTGTTCGCCCTGACATGAAAGGCCTTACGTCCATTTGCACCTGAGACGTGAATGATATGTTGGTCGAGCGGACCATGTGCTCTCTACCACCAGATGGCGGGGGCAATCATCCCAAAGCCGTCGCAGCTCCTGTGGATTCCCGAAAAAGCATGCGGAACGCCGCCCTAAAAGTCTGTAAGCAACGCATACACCCGACATGCTGAAGCCCTTTTTGGCCCATGATCTTGAGGAACCGCGCCCGTGAACTTTTTAAAACAAAAAACATGCGTAAAGATTGCCGCCAAAGAGCGCAAAAGAGCCCATGCAGATTCCAACCTCAGTTTTAAAAAGCTTGGCTCGCGGACCCTTCGAGAACTTGAGCAGATAGAAGGCGTGATGGGACCGTAACGGAATGCTAGGTCTGGTTTAAGATTTTATATAGACGGTATGCTCTGTGTCTGACAAGATACAATTGCGGACGTGTGAGCGGCGTGTTAGGCTGAAGCTTCGGGGGGAGGGCACCCTTTGTTTCTTGCGTCTTGAACCCAGAAACATGTCAAGCCCTAAACTTCAACCCCAGTGCATGATGTGCCCTACGAAATCCAACCTTCATAAGGGCCAGACGAACCAACCAGCCAGCGTGTCCGGCATGGGCTTACCCACGTGCCGAAGCCTTGGATGATGGGTTTGGGGCTTATAATTCAGGTCTGGGATGAAAAGCCGCGCGCTTAGAGGTCATGCGTTTGTTGATTTCTGGTTTTACACCGGAAGTTTGGATGAAGCTGTCTTTAAAGCTCAGGTACCCTTTCCCTCCAACACCTGACGTGCTTTTTCTGCTTTATGAGAATTAGGAATCGTTTCATCAGGCCAAAATTGATGGTGTTTCTTGCGCTTTTGGGATCCTGTGCGTCCTAATCTTGCAACCACTCCGGGTAGCGCTCGAAAAACCTTCACCGCTCAACCTAACTGCCAAAAACCTCAACCAAGCACTGTATAAAACCTTATGCATGCTTATGGGCCGGGCCTTGAGGAGTGGTCCTCAACTCAGTAATGACTTTGGGGTTCCCTATCTTCCTCGAACACATGAAGTCTTGCTAATGCCTTTTGGTTTTCAATGCAGCGTAATTGACCCTTGTCTTAAAACCCCATCGCAAATCCCCACACAAACCCGTGCTGCAAGGCAGCAGGATGAAACCTGTATGATTTTTGAAGAAGCACGGGGCAATATGCGCTCTTCATCCAGCAATATTTGGTATCCTGAACTTGTTTTGCTTGCGTGCCCAGATGCCGTAGCCCCTTTCACATCAACAGACCCTGCAAACCAGTGTTTTTTCGAATGCCACCCTTGCAGCCACCAAACGTTTTGGCCACGTCCAACTGGTGCGTCACGGCCGCTGAGGCCACACCGGCCATGCCACCAGCCCAGAAAGTGAAGCTGCGCTGGACCTGACCACGGGGTTATGTTGTAATGGTAGGGGTCGGTTTTTGCGTTCAAGATTCCTGGGTTCTGGATTACGGGCCCTACAATTACTGCTGGCGAAGACCCCAGGCAGCATGGGTGGAAAACACGCGAATGAAAGCGCCAATGAAAGCTACAGTTGGCGTTCAACGCTTCTCCAATTCGAACGCGAAGAAAACACATAGCAATAATTTAATGATTACAGAAAAGATTTACATACACATCATACACATATAAGAATATTGACGGCTGGATTTTGTCCTTTTCTGGGCTTCCATTCGGCAAGCTTGGACATCAAGTCCGATTCTTGCATCGGGCAGAGAATATCAGCATTGCAAGACATTATTGAAGCTCAAGGTGCTTTGAATCTCAAAGGTTTGGGGTTCAGTTTTGAAGGGCCAAGGTCTAGGGCTCAGGGGTTAGGATGGAAAGATCCTGATCCGTGCTTCAACCTGGCAGGCTTTTGGGTCTAGGGCGTAGGGTTGAAGGATAAGGATGGAAGCATTTTGAGCCCAGCCTTGAGCTGCAAGTTTAAGGCTTCAGGCGTAAGGTTGATGAGAACTTTCGGTTTAAGATGGAAGGAGGAAGCATAGCCGTTTTATAGCAAAAGTTGTAGGCAAAAAATGATGTTTGGATTGGTTGATTACTTTCGTACTTGTATGGTCCCTGCATGTCAAACTAACGACTTTACTACCATCCCAAGTCTCATCACCATTAATGAAAAGATTTGCTCATCATAATCGCCCGCTTCCGTGTGTAGTCATTATCATGATCGGAAATCATGTCGGCGGCATTCGGATGCTAGATAAACACAACTCTTTTGATGAGCGCCAGTGCTGCTGCACAGCATCGGCCAGGTCATTGGGCATTTTGGGTGTGCACATTTTGTATGAAGTAATTGTCTATTGCTTCTGCCGGCACGTCTGAAACTGCAGGTTCGGCAATGGTATACCAGGCTTACTACCTGCATCCGTTCCTCCGTGCATGGGTCCACTTGTCCGTCATCCCTTCAGTATCATACCAATCCTGACCATCCCCAACAAACCTTTTGCTCATTCACGTCGTGTTACACTGCTGCTCCAATCAAACCCGGTGCGCTGGAAAGTAACCGCAATCATTCCACTGCTCCAATCGGCCTTCTGCTCGTGGGATTCAGAAAGCCGTATGCAAATGTAGAAAGTTCGGATTTTGCGGTTACCTGCCTTTACTCACGCCAAAAAAATCGGAGTTCCTTCATATCCACATTCAGATGACAAAACAGGAAGTCTCATGGAAATCCCATTATCATCTGTGGTTGTGTGTTCTGCGCTTTGCACCCCCTTGCCTTTCTTGATATGGTCCCCTGAGCCCCCACCCGGGCCTCTGAGAAGTGTGAACAGTCACAGGGATGGTGGGTGTCCAGCTCACCAGTTTCGTCACCGTCCAAGTTATGCGGAGCAGAAGGTTTCGAGTAACACCAAGAAAAACCCGCATTTCCTTTCACGCCATCCCATTAACACATCTTTGGAACTTGGGAATCTCACGGGCAATCCGCATTGTCAAGTTTCATCAACCCAGGGCATCCCAGAGCACATCTCATTTGAAATCCAGATTTCGGGCAGGCTCACACCAGCCAACAGCTCCCAACCTCATCCAAACGCGGATCCATCGGGACAGCTCCGAGCCACTGGATGGAATGAAAAACAAAATTCATAACAAAGACGCGTTTTCGCGCGTGTAGCCACTGGCTTAGCAGGCCAACGGAATCCTGGAAACGTGGATTTGTGAGGCCTTTAGGTGAACAACTAGAAGCTTGCGTTCGGCCTCCGCGAGCCCACTGCACGCTCCGCATGGGCCCGTGGCTGCGGGCTTCGCACCGCCCATTTCGCCACCGCATGCTCCTTTTTTCTTCGCAGGACAAACACGGGCCCAGTGATGGGTCCGTACCGCGTGCAGCCCATCCTGCTGCCGTTTTTTGTTGTCGCGGGCCCACCACAGGTCTCTTTCTTCTCCCCAACTCTTGAGAACAATGATACAAGCAAAACATTAAGATTCCATCGGATGAATTTACTTGCTTGCAGTCTCAATGTGGGTGAGCAAAAACCCACGCGTCAAATGCCACGGCTGACCAAAGAAATGCCATGTAGGAGTGAATGAGCAACACAATCAATTCGCTGAGAAGGTTCGTAGGCAAGAACAACTTCTACAGTGCACAGGACACTGCAACGCTGGTGAAAAACACAACGCGCACCAGTCCCAAAACTATCGGCTCTCCGTGACGGCCCATGACAGTTACATGACACACGGCTTTCAGCACATAATGCATGCAGGCTTTTTGGATTTAAAGCGTTTTATAAGGAACCGTTGCATGCGAGAGGTGCAGCAGCCCATGTGCACACCAACCCTGTGTGGAAGATTAGACGCCCCTGAGCCTTTACAGGTTTTCTTCACACCGCAAACAAGTAGCTTGCATGCGGTGCCTGAGTATTGCCATCAGAGCACGATGAGTATCCAGCCATTCACAGCAAGCGAAGCTGCAAACTAGGAACCCCAATCCTTAAACCCGAAACCAAATCCTAAACCGCAAATCTCAGCCTTAAGCCCTGCCCCTACATCCCTAGTAGTAAACGCAAAAGTGAAAACAAAAGTAATAGTAATAGCAGTAGTTATAATTATAGTTATAGTAAAAATCATAGTAATCGTAATAGTAATGAAAAATAATAGTAGTAGGAGTAGTAGTAGTAGTAGTAGTAGTGGTAGTGGTGTAATAGTAGTAATAGTAATCGTAATAGTTATAGTAATAGCAATAATAACAGTAATAGTAAGACAATGGAAATAGCAATCGTAATACAAATATTACTGGCAAAAGTCATAGTTTCAGAGCAAAGTTATAATGATGCAAACAGCACTGGTAAAAGAAATAATAACAGAAAAAATTGTAGTAGTAAAAAAAATAGCCACAGCAATAGTACGAATACTACTCTAGTACGAGCACGAATACTAGCACTAGCGCTAGTGATACTAACAACAGGAACAGTAACAGTAATAGCAATAGTGATAGTAGTAGTAGTAGTAGAAGAAGTAGCAGCAGCAGCAGTAGTAGCAGCAGCAGCAGCAGCAACAGCCGCAGTCCAGTGGTAGTAGCAATAATAAGAATAAGAGTAAGAGTAAAGTAATGGCAAGAGTAAAAGTAAAGGTCAACGTAATAATAGTTATACTAAAACGAGTAACAGTGATAGGAATAATTTGTTAGGATCCTGGCATGGTCCGGCAGAGGTGGCTTCTCCCCCTCGAAGCCAAGCTCGAGACCTGCACAACCCAACAGCGCGGCTTTCAGGGTTTGGGATTTAGGGTTTAAGGTTAGGTTTTTAGGATTATTTAAGATTCAAGATCTAGATTTAAGGTTGTAAGGTTTCTAGGATTTATGGTTTGAGATTTAGAGTTTAGGGTTTGGGATTTAGGGTTTAAGATCTAGGGTATAGGGGGAGGTTTCAGGATTTAGGGTCGAGAGGGGATTTTTGGACTTAGGGTTTAGAGGATTTAATGTTCTGAAGTGGGTCTGGATTTAGGGTGGTTTTGGCTGTAGGTTTGTGGTCAAGGGATGAGTTTGGGCTTAGGTTTTGGGATTTAAAGGCTACGCTCTGATCTTAAAATTTGGCTTTTAAGGTTTGCTTCAGGCATGAGGGGTTCAAGAAACGGATCTAGTGATTCTAGCGGATATCTTGCCCGCACTTCCTTCGCGACACAAGTTTAAGCCGGAAAGCACTGAAGCTGCTTCAAAAAGACGACTAACGCAACAGTTACCCTGAAGTTTAGTGGTATGAATAAGCAACAATAGCAATAGCAACCCCATGCCGGAGTATTCACAGTGTCTTGCATGGTGGCAACAAGATTAGAAATACTGATGAGCACAAGAGTGTTGATCCTTGATAATTTTAGAAGAGAGTCTGACCATGCCATGGTGGATGGGGAAACCTTGTTCCACGTTGCAAACCAGATTTCCTCGAAACAGAGAAATTTTGGGGAATTTTACCGTGATGCACGCAAATCCTCCTCATAAAAGCCTACATATGCCGCTATCTATACCATAACTCCTCCGTGGCCGTAGTATTGCTGAAGACTTATCAATCCAGCCTGGACCCCAGTCCTTCTTCGTAAGGAATAAGGGAATATAATCCCCATAGAATAGAATTGATTCCCTTATTCCCTACTAAGAACTAGTTGGATAAGGGTTTGGGGGGTATCTGTCCAGAGCTTCTGCGCGGCTGCTGGGCTGACTAAGCTTTACGAAATGCGATGTATCATTTTGTTACTGGTTCGTAGAGGATCAGAGAATAAATTGAATCAATGCCACAAGGATTATAAAGGGAACATATTCCCACATTCCCCCCTAACCAATCAGTTTTGCATGTGAAAATTGGAGCCAAACCTCGGACGCTGACCGTTGCAAGGCATTCTTGTCTGGGTCTGAAGGCATAGGGTTACCATCTAAGTGATTGGTTTTGATGATGACTCATGTGGCTGTGCCTCTCATGCTGATACAAGACTTTTGGTGTATTGACCTAAGTCTCCGTAAACATGGTCCGAGATATCAGAATCTACCAGTACTTGTTCCCATTGGGGTAATATTGGGGGTATATGGGGATAATGGAGAAGAAAATGGAAACTACTAACTATAATACATTGTAGTCAATAGTGTCCATTTTTCCATTAGCCCCATATAACGCCGAAATAACCCCAAAATTGTATATTGGGATTATACTACCGGGAACACTGCTGTTTCAGCCTGGCTCTTGCTTGACGCAGATTTCTCCCCAAGATGCTAAACTTTCATGGGGGGAGTGCGTCATTCTCTTGCCGCCGCCTCGCATTCTGTAGGGTCGCATTCTGTAGGGCGTAGGGGCGTAGGACTGAGGGCTTGAGGTTTGGGGCTTTCACCTCCCGAACAAACGTTCAAACGGCAACTTGAGATGGATCTCAGACAAAGGCTCCGTAGACCAAGGCGGCTGGCTTGCATCCGCACGATACTGCAAGAGCAGTTGGACCATCTCTGGAGTGCTTGAGATTGTGGCGTGCTGCCAAGGAGTGATCCTTCCTTTACCAAACGGCAGGGAGTATGGGTCGTCGACTACCGCACCAAACTTTAAGAGTGCACGTGCGGAAGATACATCATCTATGCGAACTGCTGCTCCAAGGGGTGTAACATAATCTGGGACATCACGTGGATTTGAATCGTCGGCTGCCGCAGCTAACTGTAAGCGCACACGTCGTGGGAAAGATACATCATCTCTGCAAACTGCTGCTCCATGGGGTGAAACATAATCTAGTGAATGTCGCTGATTTGGATTGGCACCATGTCGCAAGAGCAGGTCAACCATATCGGAGCTGCTTTTGGGGATTGCATGCAGCAAAGGAGTGATCTTGCCTACCCTTTCGTACCTGTATGGCTTCTCAACTGCTGCGCCAAACTTCAACAGCACGTCTGCAGAAGGCACATCATTTTTGTACACTGCCGCTCCAAGAAGCGTAGCCCTCTGGTCCTGAACCCTCTGGAAGATGAGCGTCGCAGTCAGCACGCGCCTCCAGCAGCAAGCGAGTTGTCTCTGGCGGCGGATGGCATTCGTCAGGTAGGCAATACGCGAGTGCAAGAAGGCACGAAGCACCAGGGGCACCAAGAATTTCTGACAACAAGCGTACCATTTCCACATCCTTTTTGCACATGACATCGTAACCTAGAATCTCATCAATGGTAATATTGGCGTTGAATTCCCACAGCAGGCGTGCTATGGCCACCTCCCCAAATCCCCCCGCCTCCACCGCCATCGCAAGGGGTTTGTATCTATCGATCCAATTGTCCAGTCTATATCCACAAAGCTGGTTGGGTTCTGCACCCCGTTCCAGTAGCAAGCGGCAGATGTTCAGCTCACCCTGCATGATGGCCGCCCCAAGTGGAGTTGTTGCATCCAGATCACCGGGATGTTTGTTGCCATCTGCAAAAAATTCTTCCGCGGTCCCGCTTTTGCAAACTCTGTTCACGTCGGCTAGAGCCTCCAACAGCATTCTTACAATGTTGGCATGGCCATGAGAGCACGCCACATGTAGGGGGGTCTCTTCCATGCACCTGGCAGGTTCTGAGGCATCCTCAGTGTTCTCAACAGTGGAGCCATCAGGATGCTCCGGCCGGCACAGTAACCGCTCCACTTCCTCCTCCCATCCATTTACGACAGCATCTTTCAAGAGGGGTTGCTCTGGAGAAGGCTCATGAAAATCCATCTGGACGAGTTGCAATGGCGAATCTTCCGAAGTAACCAACTCATCGTCGCCCAATACTGTGTGATCGCGCAAAAGCTTCTGCCTAAAGCGTGGCAGGCCGGTCACTTCCTGAAGCTGCTGCTTTACGGCCCGAATCTGCATTGCATTGTGCGATGGGAACTCCGTAACAGCTTCACCGGCAAGCGAGTCGATACGTAGTGTCGGTTGCATGGGGGGCTTCCAAAAAAGCTCCCTTGGTCAGTATCTAGCAGCTCTCGGTGGGTGCTTGGGCCAATACCTTTGCCGATGATGGGTGAACACAGAGGTCAATGTCGAACAGTGCGGAGCTGTTTGCGAGATACTGATGTTCCAACACCCCTCCATGCTGCATTTTCCAACAAGTAATTACACCCTCCCAAGCCTATACTCCAGACTAGGCGTGAGAGACCGGATCTATTTCCATTTTTCATGTTCGACCGCCTTTGATATCAGCTGTCTTGCTTAAAGGTCTGGCCTAGGTTGGAGACTCTGCAACTTCAAGGCTAGGTAGGTAAACTCGTGAACAGTCCTGAACCCAAACTCCCAAGCCGAAAGGGGTTATATAGGGCTCCTACAGAGGTTATTTAGGTTTCATGACGGTTTTTGTAAGGGCTATGTAGGTTCCATGGCCTTCAACTTCAAGAGAGGGCTTTCGCCGGCGGCGCTTGCGTACCTGGATCGGGTCAAGGCCTACACGTGAGATGTTGGTTGGGCCACGTGCGAGTGAATTTTCCCACTGAAAGATGAATGCAAATGCAAAGTTCATACAAGGATTAAAAGCAGCTTATACGGACGTTCTAGACAAGCCTAATGGCTCCGAAGTGCCTACCTGAACTTCGGCTACTTTTGGGCTTGTGTGATTAGAACGGTATTTCCTCTCATGCTCAACAACAGCCCCACCTCCAACTTTAAACGTAACATGGGCTCTAATCCTGTTTCCCTGTGCCCACTGATAAGCTTCGACAATAGTCATCATTGATCATCATCATGAACAACTGCCACAAGGCCCTGCTCGACCACCAGGCAGTCCTTGAAAAGGGTCGCCTCTAATCCCAGATCCTGAATGCCAAACAGTAAATCGACATCCCTAAATCCTGGCCCGCAAACATGCTCCGTAAAAGACGAATCCTCGGATTTTTTCTTATGCAATTGTGACACGGAGATTGAGGCCTCTTGATGCGACTTCAGTGGGCATCTAAGAGGCTCCGGCGTGCGGTCGCGTGACATGGGAAAACGGTTTTGGGTTTCCGGGCTTCAGACAAAAATCATGTTGCGTTTCATCTTTTCAGGGTTGCATTGGAAGACTATTGGAAGTAGCAGGGCATTGAGCTAGCCTCTTTGAAGACTACTGGAATCCAGTTTTTCAAGCTCCCACGTGTAATTGCGCAGCATCCTTCTCGAGGCAGCTGCTGTACTGGGCCCTCAACCTGGAACCCCTACCAACCCAAACCCTTGAACCCTGCACACCAAAACGCATACAGCCCTAATGGTAGCAATAACAAAAGCACAGGTAATCATAGCCATAACAGTATTAATACTATTCATACTAGTACTCTAGATATATTAATACTGATGGTAAAAAGGTCCACCTGGCCTGGTTACGCAGCAGCAAGGCCAGCGCGCCCAGGAACAACACGCAAATCACCACACCCAGCATGCTGCGGTTGGCTCCCGCCGGCTGGGATTCTGTGGGCACTAGCGAGATCTAGACTAAGACTGTTTTCGGGGTTCTACTCGCTTTCATGATGATTGCTGTTTCCGGTGCATCGGGCTGAGTTGCGGAGTATTCGCATCCTGGTTGTGATTCTCATTGTCAGCAGTACTGGTACTAGTACAGAACGGGGCGTTAGGGTCAGAAGTCGTCGGGACCGCTGCGATTGTTGCTCTTGTTGCGGCCACTAGGCAGAACAAGCTTGCCGCACATGAAGCAAGTTAGCGTCTGTTTCGTGTCGGCAAATCAAAGCTTGAAACATCATCTCCCGGCATAAGAAGATGGTGCTTTCCCAATTCCTCCGCATCTTGGGCACTGCGGAAGACCAACGTATTTAACACATAGGTACAACGATCTCCTGGTTCTAGACTCTTGTAGCTTTACAGATTCGGCACTTTGCAGGCCAACAAAGGTCTCTTTTGGATTGTGCTCCGTTTCGGTAAGTCCTAGCTGGGAAGAAAAAAAAGATTTTCGCTAGGATGAAGAGGAGAACCGCAAATCTTTGCTTCCGGTATTCGGGGCAGCTTTCTTGAGTAAACCCAGGAGCAGAGGAATGGGGTCAGCTGCAGAACAAGTGTGCCTAAACAAAGACAGAGTAGAGCGCGACGCACCAAGAAGCCTAATTGTCATTCATTGAGGCTCATTTATGGAATCCACTTCCCGTAGATGGAACCTGAGAAAGGGCCACCGACAAATTCTCTTACAGAACGTCTATGGGAGGCTCCGTGTTGATTTGAGGCCGAAAAGTTGCACGACCTAGCCCATGAAACGAAACGCAATCCCAAGTATGCTCATATGATCCGCTGGGGGTGTCTGACCTCTTCCTTCCTGCCTTACCAAGCAGACTGCAATCTTCTGCACAGGTATAGAGGAGAAGTTAAAAAGGAGTGTATAGGGTGTGTGAAGCCCTGACAAAATCCTGAACCCTCACCCAACACCTTGATTGAATTGAAGAAAGATCGTACCCAGCAGCTTCTGTGCTACTTGTGAAGCCAGGGTCAGGTAACAACCGTCCGGCTTAAAGTCGTCGTGCCAACGTGCCACACCTTCTCGGCCTAAAGACCAATGAGAGCAGCAGTGTTAGCACCTTCCACTATTGGCAAGCCAGGCAGAGAGATAGATACAGACAGACTTACGCATGTGACATCAACATACAGAACACAAAATCAAACCTGTGAATCAAATCACAGGTACCTACACCATTGTTTGTTGGGACTATTGCTGTTATGTCTGCTGCCACGGTTAGGTCTCAGCCACAGTACTACTACAGCTGAACTGTAGGCTGGAAAAGAATCGATTTGGATCGATTGCTGCGCGTAAATGATGTTCTCATACAGTGTATTCTTTCAGGGCCAAGTCTGCTACTGCACAGCAGCACGGTCACTCAGTTTCCTGCTTCTGGATTTTTCAACGCTCCATTCCTACTGTCAAGACAATGGAACGAACTAAACTGGAAACTCCAAAATCTGATACAGGCGCATCCCTTGAGTGATCTTGAATGATATATATATATATATAACGATGACTGCTTCGGGGCTCATTTTTCAAAAAACGGATTCTGGAGTCTCAGCTGGGCATGTCTCAAAATGCACAAAGCAATATGGTCTTCACCATGGGGACCGCCAAGCTTTCACGCCTGGTTAATCCCTAACCCTGAACTCAAATATCCCTGCAAGCCTCATGTAATCCTCACCCACATCAAAGCCTACGGCCTTGACCTCAGACTCTCATATAATCACAGTACACCCCTTTCAAAGGAACCGTTATTTTGAGACCACGAGCTAAGCAAGCGCTGCCACTCAACTGCTTGGAGGCGAGGGGCCAAAACGGAAGCCTGAAGTAGGGAATGAGGTTTAAGGTTTGACGGTAGGTTTTCATGTGCAGGTTTAGGGCTTAGGGTTTAGGGATCGTTCTTCCTGAGGGTTGCTGGGGCCTAGCAAGCAGGCTTACAACCACGGTAAGTGCAAGTACCACCTGCATGGAGGCTCATGGGTAGGTCGCGTTGTATCTGTAGTCATGCCACTTAAGCCGACTTCAAACTATCCCTGTGATGGCAAACTCCTACGGCCTCTTCACCCCTTGACATGCACCAATATCTACCGGTGTAATCCTTGCAACCTCACTTCTGATAACTGCCAAGTGCTATTTTGCCAGTATTTGGCAGTCGGGACCCTGCCTGAGCCCGCAAAGCCATGAGGCCTCAGCGGGACAGGGTGGTCTTGATATGAGTTTTCGTTTTAGGGTTTGGTGTTGCAAGTTGTATTTACATTGTTCAAACCCCTGTCTTCAGACCGTACCCTGGGTAGGGGGGAACTGTTCGAGTTCGAGTTCGAGCTCCGACAAAGTTTGAAGAGGGGTGGAGTTCGAGTTCGAGTTTGAGTTCGAGTTCGAGGTCCGACAGGTTTTAAGGGGGGTTGGAGTTCGAATTGGAGTTCGAGTTCGAGTTCGAAGTCCGACAGATCTGA
>CAJNIZ010002780.1:165566-178869 GCA_905231905.1 Symbiodinium pilosum
ATTTCCCATGTTCATGTCTGCATGTCTACAAATTTTGGCAGTGACGCCCTTCGCTCATGGCCTAGAACGGTTCACACACACACACACAGAGATGAAACTCCAAAGCAAAACTACACCTTCGGGACCTGAACTCCAGATTCCACCAAACAAAGGAGCAAGCCTATAGGATGCCAGAGACATTGGTTGGGAAGGGGTGCATCGTGGCAGCTGAATCTCGGACCTCTTTGAGGGCATGCGGAGCAAAGAACCACCATAACTGCATGCCAGGATCAAGAGCAGAAGAAACAAAGTTTTGAAGAGTCCATCGATAAGGCCAGACCGTCAGTTACAAAGAGCACCCACATCATCCAGGGGATCTTGAGTTGCATGACCCCCAAGCCCGAATAAACCCGCACCATAGACCCATCAACAGACCTCATCGCCGGCGTTCTGCGACATGGGAGGGGGCCTCGGCCGACTGATGAAAAGCACGTGCACAGTCGAGCTACTTTACACCACCTGGAACGAAGATTTTTGCACGTCTTGGAACGGTGTTCTTCGGCGAATATCTGACATTCTGAGAGGCTCAAAAAAGCATTTGGTGCAAATCAACCATGCACGATGCGTCTAGCACAATTCAAGGTGAACAACTTGGCAGCAACGAGGTGCTACCGCCTCAGAAAGACAATCCTCTATGGAGTGCCAGGACCATAACGGACTCAATTTTCGTAGGTCAGAACAACATTGGGAGGAATGTCCTTACATGAAAGCCGTAGGTAGTTCTTGAACGGTCACTATCCCCACCATGACACTAAATACCGCGCTGGGCGTTTCAAGCTGTGGGAAAACGGGGAACAATGGCCCTGAGGGGCATAGACGGAGGTGCCCCAATCCGCAAGTGGCAGAACCCTGGAAGCTTTCGGAGCCTTCGATCATCCGCGCATAATCTCCGTTTACCGAACTCTTTGGCACGTTTGCCTGAGGAGAACTGAGCCTCAGACTGGAAATCGCTCGGAACCGCATCCAACTGACATGGCTGGGGGCTAAAGACTTGTGTAACAGTACAGGTGAAGTGGCTTGTTTGGGGATCCCTGTCTAAAGACTGGTCTTTCGGAGTATGCCTTCTTGAGACGCTGACTATTTGAAATGACTGCGCGGGTCTTCGGGATGGTGAGTGTTGCTACTTGCTTCTGGGCTTCAGGGCAGAAAATTCAGGCATGTTTGATTCAAGCGTCAAAGCACGGATACGGTTCAGAATGAAGGATTCCGAGCCAGTGTTCTCAAGGCGAACAAATCCTAACGCAAAACCCGTACTTGTAGTCCCAGTATCATCCCCACACATCAAGGTTCCCAGAGTAGCCTGTACACTGTGAGAAACCCATTTTTTTGGAAAGCCCAAAATCAATGGTCCCACAGACTTTGGCACTACTCTAAGACTGCCATGCGTACTTTGTATCAAGCTCTTGCCTTGTAGCAGGAACCCCAATTCAGAGCCTAGAAGCCTGAAATGTCCAACAGGCTTTGCAAAGCGCTTCTGCGACCTGCAGTTTTCGCCCCAGCTCCATGACTCTCGTGCGTTCCTGGGCGTAAAGGGCGCCATAGTCTCTCCTAGCCCCTGAAGCCATTCATGTAATGATTCGTCACCGTGGCATGTAGCATGTTGTCTATATTGTCCGTGTCGTACTACCTCTTGTTGTCAATTACTACTGCTCCTTCTGCTGCTACTAGTTCTCCCCTCCCTTAATATAACGTTGCTGACTTGATGAGAATGCATGTTGCCACGAATACACAAAATTGTACGGCCTCTTCGCTCTGAACAGTCTTCGTCATCGCCCAGGCAGGACTTGTTCGAGACTTGAGGGAGAGGTCTGAAGCTTTGGGACGTCCTGATTGTACTTCGTGCTCCAAGGACACTTAAGTCCCGACAACTCCGCAAGCACGCGCTGCATTTACAACTTTCGCAGGTTAGAACGAAGCAGCTGTATACCATTTTGATTGCTGGGGGTCTTTAGGATGTCTGGCACATCCCGCATCTTCCTTTCCGCACGAGCCCCATGTTTATTACATACTTCCAGGAAAGTCAGCTCAATACAGGCCCTTCCATCAGTTGCGGCCCCCGGCTTGCAGAGTTTAAAGGCCTAAGGCATCCGTTACACTCTTCTCTAGCATGATGTAGGAACTCCAAAGTGAACTCTGTGAATTCCTTCGTCTAACGTGAGACCACAACACAACAGATTTTTTTGCACCCATGGCACAGCAACTGGGCCATAAGTCAAAGAAAAGCTATCTGTTCCTTACCCTGCATTGGAAGAACCAACTCAAACAAAGGGCTACATGAGGCCTGGGCGTAAGCTCTGGAACAGTAAACCCGGAATCGAACCTTGAAACACTTCCAACTTGACGCACTATGGCCCCTCCGACCCGGGTTTGCTTGCACTGCCAGGCCCCGCGCGTTCATGATCACAGAGTACCATGCAATCGTGGGGCACCTCTGCAGGTTGTATATCTCGAAGCCCTGAAGTTTGGGGCGCTTGACAACCCTTGGACATAGTATGCTTGAACAGATGCTGATCAAAGGAAGGCGCCAACTTCAGATAATTTTGGCCCGTCAAGATAATCACGCCCCTGTTGAAATGGTGGGGTGGGCGGTTTTGGGGCAGAATTGGTGTCTTTGTTTGTTCAAGATTACGTGCAATTAGCCTTAAATCCTGAGCCCTGAAAAGTGAACGGTATGAATTCCCAGGTTCCAGGCAGGGTTGCCCCAAGGGCGGTCCACAGACCGCGGCGCCGAAAGCTGAGCTGCCTGCCAAGGCTCCGGGCTAAGGATCCATGGGTCTCGGGGGTATGGTTAAGGGGTCAAGGGTTTAGGGGTTGTGGTTCGGGCTTTACGGTTTACTGACTGTTGCTGTCATGCTGGCATAGACTGTAGTGCTAACCTTTCACAGCACCCTGTATTTTTCCAGTGCCACTGACATGATTTGATTTATTGCTGCTTACTTATCATTATCAATCACCACCATACTTGTTAAACGTTCTTCTTCTGCCACGGGCCTTCTTTTAAGTTAGGCGCTGCGGACTGGGCTTGAGGACTATGATCAAGGATGCTGTTGGGGTCGTCCTAGGAGCTCATGCTTGATTACGTGACCAGATTAGGCAGGATCTTCCTAGAATTAAACATCCGCCCACCCTGGGTACTATCTATGCCCTTCACATTGTTGGGCTACTGTTGGGAGTGTTTGTCTTTTGGGAGTGGGGGAATGTCTAACGGTTTTTTGAGACGTACGTAGGCGTTATACAGAGAGCATATGGGGACCATTCAAGGGTTAAAAAAGGATCTGTGGACAAGGGGGCCGGGCCTGGGGGCTATTTAGGGTTTAGAGTCTAGGGTGTGAGAGGACATGTAAACAGGTAGCCGGAGTTCCTAAGATCTAAGCATACCCCAACGCAGACTTAATCCTGAGCTCAGAAGCCCAAAGCCCAAACTCACATTCCAAACCCTGAATCCTAAAGTCTAAAAACTACATTCTGTACCCTTCGTATGTTCCCATAACATTATCTACTCTTTCTAAGCTACATTGACGATTTGCAGAAGGAACCCTACAAACACTCACCAAAACCAAAAATAAACAAGAACGCTGATCCCCAATTCCTGACCTTGAACCTGTGAACCCTACCCTAAACGGTAAACCTAAACCTTAAACCCTAAGCCCACAACCATAAACCTTTGAACCTACCCTGCGCCTGGCCAGGGCGTAGAAGCCAACGCCGCCCACGACCGCAGAGGAGCCCATGGCCAGGGAAATCCTCTGTCCAAACCTTTGGGCTTAGATTTGGGTACTGACCCCATCCAGTAAGAGCTTGTAATAGGGTGAAGATGGGTTTAGGGCTTAGAGGCTACATATTACTGTAATATGTTCGGAGGTTACCTGAGGTTGAGGCATGAGAGGTTCAGAGGTTTTTTCGAGATCAGGATGCACTTCAGCAGGTTTAGGCATGACTGTTTTGGGAGTTGCCGAGAATGCAACTGGAGTGTCAAGACACCTGCAATCCGTTCTGAATTTCAGCCAAACCTCAGCAAGTGAATCAAAACTCGCCCCCGAACCCCCAAACCCCAATGCGGAAAAGCCCCAGCCCCTTCAGCTTGAAGCCTCAAATTCATCCACTGAAGGCTACACCCCAGAAACAGGAATATAAGCTGCAGTTTCCTCTTGCTTGGAAGTTGGAATTTCACCGTGCATATCTACTTCTGCTTTGTATGCTACTGGCAACAACCACGACTCCTGCTGCACCGCTACAATGACGACAATTGTAGTCTCCTACCCACCACCGGCGACACTGCCACTGCCACGGCCACCGCCACCGCCACCGCCACCACCACCGCTATGGTCGCCAGCCACCGTCACCATCACCAGCAGCGGTAGCAGCAGAACCAGCACCACTGACAACACCAATGACGACACCCATCACGACAACAATCACGATGATGAATTGCTACCACCAGCAATCAAGACAATGAAATACTGGGATGACTACAACGATGCCGACAATGAGCCACAGCTTGCTGCTGTCATAGCTACCATCGCTCTTGGCAGGGAGGCTGAGCTACCGACTCATTCAGGAAGGCACGATCCTGGCCGGGACACATGCGACTCTCTACATGTCCAAGGAGGTTTGTCAGATCATGGTTGGGTTTGGGGTTTCTGCGGGCGACGCTGAGCTCCAGCGCGGGAGGAACAGCATCTCTAGCTGGTTCAGCCAAAGTTGCCTCCGCAACCGGTCCTTAAACGAGGGAACCTCCGAAAGAATACAGGAATTGCATTAACCCCCTCGGAAAATTGGCCTTGCTTAGGTGGGGAAATCTTAATCAACACGAGAAAACATCTGTCCGAGCCAGACCGCTGGAACAAGGCTCCTGTACCAATGGCCCACACACTCCGCAAACCTTACCTTAAACCCTACAAGTAATGCGACTACCCGAAAAGCCACTTAACAACTAAGCTTAAATTTTTAATGCTAAGTCCAAAGAACTAATGCCTGCATCTATAAACCTTCAACTATGGCGCCTCCACGGTCAAGTTGATCGGCGGTCGGCCTGCTGGGAAGCTCTCTCTCTCTCTCTCTCGCGCGGCTTCCGCTTACCAATGCAGATCAGTGCTTGGGGTGTATGATAAAAGGCTTAGGATACTCATAAGCTACAATCTAAGTTGTAAGCTTTAGGTTGTTGTTGTTGGAAGGTCCTCTCTGGCACTCCGGGCTGTCAGGCATAACCGCCTACGACCACGGTGGAAATGAACACGCATGAACGGAATGGCAAAATACTAACCATAAAGTGTCCCGGAAATTCTATCAGCCCAGATTGACCTCTGCGATTGCATCGCAAAGTTTCGGTGGAATTCTCGGGGAATCGAAGCAGCAGCTTCAAGTTCAAAACAGAAACAAGATTTGCTGCACCTGAGAATTCTAGCGGGTCTTAAGCATTATACTTCAAGCCCCTGTTCTACTTGTTCATGTAAGGGCTACAAGGGATGCCAAGGGCACCTATTAAAGATTGTTGTCAGGCAACATTGAGAAACGACTGTTTGAGAGCAATCCCAAGAACGACTCCCTGCCAATTCAGATTGAATGCATCACCAGCTCATACGAAGTGATCAGATGCTGCCTCATGTCACTAATTAGGTTTGCATTTGCATCCCTATGATTACCTGAAACAGAAACATCAAATCTGGTCAAGGACCTCATGATTCATTCTAACATGTATTCAATCTCTCATTGTGGTAGACACGCTACCCCCAAACCCTCACCCACCGCCAAACATTTGCAAAATGGCAGTTACACCTTTCGTGGTACTTTTCCGTACGGCGATGCCTCTTTCTGGCCTCCACTGTCTGGTAGAAAGGAATGGCTTCCCTACCCCTACCCCCTAAACCCTACATGCAAACCTTGTGACCCTGCCCCAAGCCCTTTACCCCAACAAACGCTAGAACAAGAAGAGCCCCTGCCGTCCCTACCCTCTGTAATCCTTAGATATTCCTGAACTCCCTAGAGGCCCAATCCCACAGTTATCACCCCCAAATCTCCAAGCAAGTGGAGCGGCCTGAGGCCGTCGACCCTCCAGCTCCATCGCTGGAGCCAGGAGCCTGCGCCATAAGTTTCCAGGTTTTGGGATCTGAACTGATCTAGACTCAGATTTTGTAATAGCTCAGCAGTTTCAAGGCTTTGGGTTCTGAAGCTGCTCTAGGACCCTCCCAACAAGTCATTTGAGCCACGCATTGAGGGATTGTGATGAACAAACATTTAAAACTGGTCTTCTGGACATCTCTGGGGTTGTGGGTTCAGGGCTTCAGAGGGTTGGCGCTTGGGATGTAGGGTTGAGGATTCAATGAGGTTCGGGCTTTGAAGTTTGGGGGTCAGGGTGGGGTGTCCATGCAGTTACTGCCACGCAGGCATCTACGCAGATTATTTTGAGGTCTTTCCGTGGATCCACTCCCACAACCTCAGCTCAACCACCACGAACCTGAGGGGCGCACGTATTTCGTGCCCACATACCTACCTGGGTATGTGACAAAAAATATTAACAGAGCGTAGTTCCCTCAGAAGCTGGACCGTAATTTTGGCAAGCCTCTGTTTCATCCTGGTAAGCACTAAACCCTCAATCCCACGCTTTACTATTTGCAATCATCCGTTGGTATTGCTGCTGACATGCAGGTCGCCTTTGGTGGGCCAGGCTCCATTATTTGCAGGGCCAACGCGGATGTATGCAGAAGGTTAGGATCTAAGAGTTCGTCTGGGGGCGTGGGTCTATCAATAACAGTTGTTCATGGATACTCATGATATGAGTTGCCATGATGATACAGGTCGGGCAGCGGCTATGTGTGTCCCAAGTTATACCTAGCCCTTCTGCCAAAAATAGAAGAGCCCAGCTTGAAGCGTGGGAATAGCCAGATCATGCTGAGCATGCAAAAAGCCAGAATCAGCGTGCTGCTGAGGTCCATGGAGTCCAGACTCATCCTACCATTGGGGCTGGTTGAAAATCCTGGCAAACCTTTGTTGGTTCTGTCGTAACCCCTTTTTTAAGGAATTGGCTCATGTCTGTGCTTGAGCTGTCAGCTGGTCAGTCGTGAGGCGAGTTGGGAAAACCTGGGACATTACAGTGGGGTCTAGATTGGGGGCAACTGATTATGGAACCCCCCACATCTTCTATGTCAACATGCTCGTTGCGACCGTTGCTGCCACGACCACAGCCACCAGCTGCTGGTCGTAATCTTGAAATTGTCAATTTAAAAATGTAAGACCAATTTTCGCAGTACTTTGGGCATAGCAACATGGAGGGAAAAATGAGACCATGATCCGGAAAGGGGGAAGGACCCCAGTTCCAAGAAACAAATACCACCTTTTCAAGACTGCTTGGACTACCGAATTAGAGGACAAGGCCCAAAACCAACGGACCCAACAAAGTCTACCTAAAATGTGAGGACGCAGTATGCAAAGGATTCATCTTGCTGTCGTTCACGTCTAGGGCTGTGGGGGCAGAGAATGGTACAGATGTAGCAAAGGGTAGAAGACACTGAACAATGCCAGCCCAAGGAGAACACACCGTCCTACATGATTAGTGACCATCAGTCCTTCTCATAAAGACATGCCTGCACTGCAACCCCCACCTTAAATTTGAGAAAGTAGCGCTGTTCCAAATCCTGTATACGTACATTCGTACTAGCGTCCACAGAATCTGAAGTTTTCGTCCTGCCCGATCAGAGATCCTTCTTTGTCTTGGTCGACAGCCCGCTTGGCAGAAGCTGATTAATTCCTTCCCCAAAATTTCAACACAGCACTCATGGGGTTCCTGACAGGAGTTTATATTGACATCGCGATTGCAAAGGAAGGGATCAGGGTAAAGGCGAACAGAACATTTGGTCTGCAGCCACTAAAAGAACGAGGCAGCCGACCTCAAATTGAATCAATCGGCCTACTCCGTGGACCTGGGCTGAAGTTACAAAACCGAAAACCGGATCCCTATAATCCCTATATGAACCCTTATAATCCCTATAGGATCCCTGTAGTTTCCATTTTATTTTCCGTTATCCCCATATAACCCTAATGAATCTTCTGCCAGTCACGTCTTTTTTGCAGGTCCTGAAACCCCCGAAAGATCCCGTCGGCCTTATCCTTGTGATGGAGGTCAAGGCAAGGAAATTACGAGATTGGCCGTCACCCTGCCCTAAACCCAAAATCACCATGAACCCTGATACGCGTCTTGACAGTCACGAAAATGTCATATGCCGTGGCAGCTACCAGGCTGGGAGTTTCTCTGCTGCTGTCCAAGTAACCACGATGAAAGCACCTGGCAGAAATGTGCAGCTGCTCCAGAGAGCCCCTCGCAGGAACAGCCTCAAGCCCCGCTGCTTAGACATTACACTAAACCCAGAATGGATTGCCAATCCCTATTACTGAAACATTGAACAAACCACGCCTAGCTCCTGTGATTCCAATCCCTCATCCCAGAACCTAGGACCTAAGCCATAATCCCTCGCCAGTAAGCCCTAACCAGGAGACACCAAACCAAAACCTGAAAATCCTGCACCACTGCCAACTGCGGCGAAATAGCATGGATCCGATCCAAGCCCTAGAGTCATCCCCAGTACAGTCCCTGTGCTCAGTGCCACATTGGCTACCAAGCAGTGGGGAATGTAAACTGTTGTCCGGAAGTCGCGCCTCGAATTTGGAAAATCGATGGTTCCCCTCGCCCTCATTTCAGGCGCGGGGAACCCTGCAACGAGGAGTCATAGCCACCACACGTCCTAGTACTGCTTCTAGGGTGCACGTAAAGCTTGTCTTGAGACCGTAACATATGAAGCATTCAATTTTACCTGAAGTGAGTAGGGAGAAGTACGATTGCAACGCCCGAGGACATGTACCACAAGTAGCAACAAGCCTTTCGATTTGCGATAACTCCCGGTATGCCCTCAATAACACTCAACAGTAAGCACGTGAGAAAGCTGCAGAACTTTGTGTCTTGGAACCTGGTAAATGGTCCCCCGTCATGAGTTCAGACATGATGGTCCATGGTTGAGACAATGATTGCGAATGCTACCTTCTTACTGCTGCTATGGTTCTGTGCTACCCTCGCCCTCGCCAGAATAACCACCATGAGTATTCCTGGTGATTATTGCTTCTTGCACTTATTGTTGTTCATTATTAGAACTGCATCTATTCTCCTGAACCCTGACCGCCAAGTGGGCGACCCCTTCACTCAGAGCTGTGCCTACATCCTAGGGTCACTGTACTTCGGCGAGGGCCTCTCACTGCGTTCCAGCCGACGGCATCAAAGCAGATTGTTCAGGGCTCGTTATTAGTCGTAAACTTGAGAGCAGAAAACCCTCATGAAGCACAGAATTGCAATCTGTTGAGGCTGCTTGCATAATTTGGGCTTCAACGAAACGAAAGTTTTGTCTGGGTAGGCTACAGAAGCAATGCGGCAAATACGACTTGGGTGAAGGTCTTGAGGGTTCCAACCTTCTTGATAACTACCAATCCTACTTAATGGAACCACCATGAATCCTCAAGCGTCGGCCCTTCCTGAAGGAAAATCTACCCTCAAATATGGACATTCCTTGTGTCAGGAACTGCAGGACCCCTGCACGATACTTCTCATAACAAAGTACGTGTAAGGGACCCCATGGACATGTAATCTCGTTTAGGTACGAGTCGGTATGACGTGGTCTTTAACCGAATCTATGGGGTTGTTTGTGGAAAACGACTGTAACTACCTTGACTACCTATGGCCACTTCATACGGCCACATGTTGATTGAAAGGGGGCAGGAATGGATCACTCATATGCACCTATGCAGTCCCTTGTTTTTAGATTTGTTTTCAGTTCGTATCCGCCCCACTAAGGGTCCCATACAGGAGGAGCCTATGGTTGATGGTTTCTCGCAAAGGAGGGCCGAAGAACTACCCCAGGGATAGATGCCATACATTTGGCTGACAATGGTTCTGGGACAATACTAATATAGTTATAATAGTAGTAAGAATAATGGTCAAAATAATAATCTTGGAAATACTAACATGGGCATAATGGTGTCGATAAACTTTCAAATCGCTGGGTCGCAGCACCGGAGGCCATCGCCGAAGGCTAAGAGGCCGTGCTATTCACAGCCATGGGACGCAAAGGCTGTTCGGGGCTGTCCCCGAAAAAGGGTCTAGGGCTTAGGGGTTTGGACGTACGATTTCGAGGTGCAGGATTTACGGTTGGGATGTAGGTGTTGAGGCGCGCGGGGTGGCAACTAAATTGAAGGGAGATGGGCGTCTTGCAGTAAATTACCACTGAACAATCGTAGGATGTACAAGTAATGTGGGGCGGTACGCAAGTCCAACCCCACATGGGTATGTCAAGAGCGAATATGAAACTATGTCATGATTAGGTTCTCTTAGTAGTTGCGACAAGCCTAGGGGTGAAGGATTCGGATTTCAGCGTCTTGACGGGGACCATTCGGGTGCCAGAACAATAGACACACCCTAGTAGCAATATTCCCAAAGCCAGGGGGGCTTCTGATTGTCATGAAGTACCGATTCATATAATTGGCGTTACAGTATGGCTCAGAAGTTCAGAAAAGTAGGAAGGTTGGCTTGGGGTTTAGGATCTCGGATTCAGATGACTGCATCTCCTGGTGTAGAGCACGGGCGCACTCACTAATCGCATCAGCTGTGTCCTTCTAGGCTACAAGCACGTAGTCAAACGAGAGGTATCTTTGGAACTCTGATCGCTACAGGGAACTCAACAGGAGGTTTGCTACTGCCTTACGCGACTATTCGGGGGCGGCGAAGCATTGCTAATCTCAATCGTGCACTGCCGTCGCTGCGAACGGCAGCAACCACAGGCAATGAGACCTGGGTTAGATTTGAGGTTGGGGAGCTCGGGTTTGGGAAGTTTGAGGTTTAGAGGTTTAGGGTCAAGGGGGGCTGGGGGTCTCTGACCGCATCACATCGAGGTTTGGGACACATGTACTTGCAGACATCCCTACAAAATCCCAGAACAAGCAGGGCTTTCGCAAATCGTAGAACCGCAGAAACTGTCGGAGCACTACCAATGTTGGGATTCCAAGCAGGCCTCGTTAGGCCCCTGGCAGACCCACTCTCAAACAAACAACGTAAGCTGAATACGAAATATGAGAATGAGAAGGTGCTAGACACCTCACATCCACCCTATCACATGGCCAGACAAACTCTGCATGAGCCCGTTAAAGGACTCTAAATTTCAGAAGCACCTGTACATGAAACTCCTGGAGATTTCAGAAACATACTGGGCTGTGCCCTAGACCTTGAACCGAAAGTTTAAAACCAAACACCGCAAACCTTGTGAACCGTGAAAGGTTTTAAGTTTGAGAACCCTGCACTGTAAACCCGAAATCCCTAAAGCCAATGGAGCTTGAAAACCTAAAGCAGTAATCCCTGAGTAGTAAACCCAACCTGTCAATCCCTAAACCCTACAGAAACTCTGTGGAGCCTGAACGAAGCCAAGTCTACAGGCTCTACGACGCGGACATTTGGGGATTGGGGTGCATGTAGCTATCAGCAAAATTGTGAGAAGCCTTTACGGCTTTTATGCAAAGAGCGCTTGAGACTCTTTCTAACACCCTTTATCCTCAAATCCTGAAACCCTGACAGGCTGAATCCATACACTTTAAACCCTTAGACAGTCTCTCTCTGAATGACTTCCAGCTTCTTAGTAGGGAGTGAGGGAACTTCTCTATGTTGCGATTATACTCCCACATTCCCTACTGAGAACCAGTAAGATAATCTGGCCATAGGACCGCTTGGCCTGGTCATCCGGGAGACTTCACAGCTTGGACACAACCTGCACCAGTTGAGGGCTTTGGGGTTTACATCGGGGTGCTGGGAAACCCTAAGCCCTTCTTTGATGGGTTGTTGAGAGATTTGGATCTTTTGTGCTTTGGCTTGCAAGGGCCTACGGCAGTCATCTGAATTGTCAGAAAGGCTTTTCTTTTGGGGAGGTAACCAAATCTTCTCACCCCGAGAATGAATATTCCCACTGAAGTACCATTAAACAATGGGGGGCCAAAGCTGCAAAAACATGCTGAAGCCTGGAGACCTCAAATCGCTATGCCCATTCCTCAGGCCCTAGTCTCTAAACGACCCTAACACAAGAAAAAGACATGAAATCTAAAAAGCCAGCAATATACATTTAGCACCTACCCGGCCTGGAAACTAACATCTTAGAAATACTCAAGCCATTAAAGTCTTGCAGCAGATCACCCTAACGAACAAAGGGATTCTGTTTACACGACCCCTCAAAGTAGGAACCCATGATGCTCACATGATAGTTCTATGGTCTTACTATAGGGGTGGGTGGGGGGTACTAGAATCCCCCATTACGTTCTATAAACCCACATTCTGTCTTTTCAATGCCTTTTTCCATGTTCTTTTCCGATTGATTCTCCATCATTGGGGTAACTAAAATTCCCCTACAAGGCCTGAACTTTGCAGGGGCGGGGGTAACTACAATCCCCTCATGAGCTATAATCTGAACTCAGTAAAACCTATAATACTCCCCTATATACCCCCTTATGGCACTCCTCGCGGTCGTCATCTGAGGAGTCCTCTTCGCCGATAGTCATGGCAACATCTCCGCCTGACACTGATCATGGGTTTATAGTCCCCCTTAAGTAGATAGAATATGGGTTATATGGGGACCTTATTGTAATGTACCCAAAGCCATNNGGTTTAGGCTTCAGGGTTTGGGCTTAGTTTCCTACCACCACCCCCACCACCCCCCAACACTACCTCCACAAGCTCCCCCCCCTTTTCGGCCTGCGGGGGATAAGGATTTGGAGGGTTTTGGGTTCCAGGGTTTTGGGGTGTATGGGATCAAGGTTCAGGAGTTTAGGGTGCGCGGTTTAAGTTTTAGGCGGATAGGATTTCTCCTTCAAGGATTATTTGGAGGTCCATGTAGCTATAAACCAATCATTCTCACATATATTTTCGCTACTTAAAATCTGCTACTTATAACCTTTCCTCACGCACTGCTAAGAGTAGATTTCCCATAAGCTGGTCTCAGAACTCCCTGCCCGGCGCCTGGTCGGCAACTTGTACCACCCTCATCGCTGCCGCAGAGACACTATGGATTTGCGCTCTGAATTATTCCTCGCAACCCATGCCCCGCACCCTCAAAACCAAACCTCCAGCCTCTAAACCCATAAACCCTAGGGCCTGAGACCTAGACCCCTAAACTCTGAAACTCTTAACTTAACAGTCAGAAGTATCACCCCAATACCCCAATCTCTATATCCCTATCCCTATATATCCCTT
>CAJNIZ010002780.1:178969-245912 GCA_905231905.1 Symbiodinium pilosum
TAATACCCAAAGGTATCGGGCTCATCCCTATATACCCCGATGTACCCCGAGTGTCATCCCCAAATTCCCAAATCCTAACACCTCTCGCGCCTGTGCCTTCTGCGGCCATCGCTGAGCTTTGCTCATCTTTGCGAGGTCTGCCGAGAACCTGTGGATCAGGCTGTCTCTAAGGGGGATACATAGGTATATTTAGGGATATATATATATATAGGNNATATAGGGATATATAGGGATATATGAGAATATGTGGGGATATAATGTGAGGATGTAATGTGGGGATATGTAGGGATATGTGGGGATGTACAGGGACGCATAGGGATGTATGTGAACAAACATGTAGGGATAGATAAGGAGATACTGATATGTTGGTGTATATAGGGATACGTATGGGCGTGTAGGGACGTATTGGGATATATAGAGATATAAAGCAGGGAATCAAAAAGAAAATGGAAACTACCACATTCGTTTAGGATAATGCTTCAGGCTTAATCTGAGAGAATCTGCATCTTGGGGTTTACGGGTGTTTTTCCAAAAAATACTGGTACATGTTTGGGGTCCCTATAGTTCGGATTATAATGTTTTGAGGTCCATATTGGATTCCCCCTCTTTTGGGAAACTACCGTACTGTACTCGATGTTATTTGTGCAATCCGGTTTGGGTTTAAAGCTTCGAGTTCGCGAACTCGTGGGTGGGAGTATATACACAAAACATCTACACATAGCGCTTCACAGTGACAGCCATCGTCGACTGAATACTCGGCTTGATGGGTTTCCTGCTTGTGCAAAACAAAGTCTGCGTGATGCTCCGATTCCATCAACGTTTGAACAACAAGTAAATGCTTGGTGTTCACTGCTCAGCATGGATATTCCTGAAACCGGGTTCTTTTGAGAGATGCCGATGCCTGAATTCAAGGATCCGGTTGCGTCCCCTAAACTAGTAGAAGAACCACCCCACAAGCACCCCTAATGTTAGAGGCATCTCGGGATGTGTCATGCCAACTCACTGAAATTGATTTGTAAGACCCTGAAAGAAACATACCACAATGTCCGGCACTGCGCGTCTAAGAAAGATTCGGGACAGTTGCCGCCACTGCCTTCCATTGCTGCTGCTGCTGCTGCTGCTGCTGCTGTTGCTGCTGCTGTTGCTGCTGCTGTTGCTGCTGTTGCTGCTGCTGATGCTGCTGCTGATGCTGCTGATGCTGCTGCTTCTGCAGCGGGTGCTGCTGCTGCAGGTTTATGACTTCGGTGCTGGTGTAAGTGTAGATGTGACATCTCGCCCGCCAAGAAAATATGGGAACGTTCTTTGACTACGCTGGTGCTTGTACATTCGTCCTGCAATCTCTGGCGTCCTGCAAACTACTGGCCTTAGGAATGTAATGCCGCTTCCTAAAGCAACCAAGGCACAAAGAGCAGGTCCGTCGGTAGAAGTACGAGGTCCTTCAAGCTGAGGAGGCTTAGGGATATGGGGTTCAAGGCTTTTGAACTTCTTGCGAGGATTTCCAGGGTATCTCAACCGGCTGGCTGCAAGAAAGCTTGTAACGCTTTGCACGCGCAAGAAAAGAAAATCTATAATCAGCAGGAACCCTCAACCCCTACTTGTGCGTCTCAAGTTCCGGGGTGCCGTTTCGGGCTTCGTAACATGACGGTCCTGTTACTCCTTCAGATAGAAGCGCCAAGCCTTGGATATCCAAAATGAACTGTTGTCTACACTCCTCATATACCCCTTGATAAGCCCCATCATAGGATCCCTGTACACTCCCCTATGTAACCCCATTAAGGAGTTTAGAATATGGGTTAAACAATGTGGAGCGACTTGAAGGGATGCTTGCCTAGCTTTTTTGGACCAAAGGTCTCTGCGCATGCCTGCACGTATGGCCCACTTGTGGGAAAATAGGGTAAAGTTGGTATTCATGATTGTCAACTGGACCTCAAGGTAGTTCCGAGAAACCTTGCGGAACCTACCTTTCTAGGATTTTACTTTCCAGGTGTGCAGGATACAGCCTCTGACATGTGTTTTGCATAGACCCTTCAGAACAACACGATCCAACCCTTATATCTAGAAGCTGCCTACAGCAGGCGCCAAAATGCTTTCGCGGAGTCCTTGGGAGGATTCGTGATGACGAACGGGAGGCGGTTCGACATTTGATCTCCTGTGGCGCGGATGTCTCGATTCGGGGGGTTTAGGGAGCTGCAAGATCTCAGAAATACGTAGTAAGACTCATTGTGTTTGGGGTTGAGGACAAGGGAGGGTTGGTTGGTGGTCTCAGCCCAGCCCCGGTCAGACTACAGTGGGCCATGGTGATGAACCATGGGAGGGGCGTGGCAGTATTGACGGATGACATGGGGTGGTGCGCAAAGTCAACCCGAACGGTCAGGATCCTAAGTCGTTGTGGATGCTACATAGACAGCCGATCTTGGCGGCAACTCCCAAACCTATAAAGATCTACTGCTTCGTAACCCGCTGCAATCCCTATCATCCCTTTATTTATAGTGCTTGTATAATCCCCCGAACTAAAGCTGGGCTGTGCAAGACATGCGGTCGACCTCTGTCGTCTTTGCCAAAAAAAGGCAGAAGCGTTAAGAGCAATAATACGACTGGCACCAGTCCTTGCTTGAAGTGCTACACCTGCCTACTTTGTGATCGCAAGCCCAGATCCCTAAATCCTGCAATCCTTGCTCGTTGACCCCGCATCCCTACACTACTGTTGGTACTAAAAAACCTGCATGATCCCAAGTACCTCATGCTTTGGGAACTTTGATCTTCTAGTATACGGAGGTCATGCAGGATGTCTAGTACCCACCGTATGATACAACACCTGGCTCCCTGCGCCAAGGCCTCCGTGCTTGTCATCCACAAAGGACTGGCTCACCTGGACGATGTTTGGATTAGAATGAAACGCCAATCTACATGAGGTCATAGTTCTCCTACACTAAATCACTAAATCCTGCCCCAAGCCCTACCCCTGAACCTCAAAATCCACATCCAGCATGTCCCCAAAAGACCCAGCCACCCCAATAAGACTCTTATTAAAAGTATGATATCACTACAAGTACAGCATCTCTAAGACAAGGACCAAAACTATATGCAAAGTCCCCAAGTTCCTCAAAACACTGTAAAACTGCGCCCCCTCTCTACAAGTAAAGCAGGTCCCAAGTAAACGAGCATTTACCAAACAAAGACCTAGACCGAGACCCTAACTCCTGAACCCTAAATCCTAAACCCTGAATCCTAAACCCTAAAACCTAAATCCTACACCCCAAATCCTACAACCTAAATCCCAAATCCTAAACAAACATCTACCAAACAAAGACCCAGCCACCCCATACTGTGGAGACCGGAAGTCGAGCTCTTGGGCCGCCTCGAGGCCTTCTTCTTCCACGGGCTCTTTAGTAGGGGAATGGAAAACAAATGGAGTTTAGGGTTTTAGGATCTTAGGCTTTTAGGGCTTAGGGTTAAGGGTTGAGGGTTTAGAATGGAAAGATGGAAGCTACTAAAAATGTGGGTGAAGGGATGGAAAAGAAAATGGATAATACTATCGATTTACGGTATGGGGGTTTAGGGTAGGGAATGGAGAAGACAAAGGATAAGCGAATGGACAGTGAAATGGTGAACGGGCGAGGGGGGGGAAATATTAATATAGGGTTTGGGATGAAGTTTCTGCTGGTTATTAGGAAATGGACAAAATTGCAGCAACTACTTTGGGTTCCATGCCCCTCCCAAGGACCAAGTAGTTGCTTATTCTCTGCTTGTGTTGTTTTCCTCCTGTTTTTGTGCAGGCGGATGGTTGGAGGTCTTAGGGGTTGGGGTTTAGGGCTGTGGCATCAGGGCACCGAGATGTAAAGGTTTGGTATCCAAGGAACATGCGTTCAAGCATGGTCCTTCACAGATTGTTCCAGTCTTTCCAACCAGGGTTTCCAGCTTTCGGACTTAGGATTCAGGATAGCAGATAGGGCTACTTTAATTCATTCTTGGGCTGTGGTGGCAGCAAGCCTGCGAAGAGCAAGAGACCGCGCAGAATCGGGTGGACATGCCCTGTCCACAAGAGCATTGCAAGCAATGCAAGGCAAAGCCGGCTTGGAGGTGAAAAACCTACATTACTATTATTACTATTATTACTATTATTATTGTTATTACTATTACTATCATTATTACTATAAGAAAACATATGGGGGTTTCCCAAAATTATGGGTACCTTTTGGGGGGGTCCCAATAATAAGGGTTATAGTATTCAGTTAGTTGACTTCCTGTAGTGCAGGCAAGAATGCTCCGTGTTAGCATCTGGTCACCACTGTGGATCTCGAGCATGTGAGAATGCAGTGGACACTGGAACGATGTAATCTACGCACCTCGGAACAACTGAAAGTCGAAGCTTTGGAATTTGTAGGCCATACTGGGCATATTCCCCCAACAAAGGAATTATTGTTGCCAGGGCGGCCCATGGGAATTCATGTGCAGTATATTCTCCAACAATAGTCTGGTCCCGGATTTGTCGAGGTGAAACCAACAAAAACACTCATGACCACAACCCCAAGTAGTGTTGCCGTCCCTGTTACGACTACCATATCAGTACTTACTACTACTTTCATGATAATCTTACTCTTAAACAGGATCTGCAATCTGCGACTTTGCTAGGCTCCCGGCTCACGAGTTTGGAGTACGATGATCGGCTCCCCTGGGCGACAGATGATCTAACGCAGACACCAGAATAGATTTCCGATAACCTCTCCCAAGAGTCCTGATGTTGATGCAATATGATGTACTGTCTCGTATTTCGCGGCGCGTTATTTGAACGTCATCTTCGCAAGTCCGCGCTCTAAGAGAGGACTGCAAATGAGCTGGGTTTGATCATCTGCTGACCCTCCACCGCCCTGACCCCTTCGACCGGCAACTGGCTGAATAATTAACGCAGGAATGATCATTAAAGGGAATCACGAATATAACCAGCTAGCAACTCCCCGCCAACCAATAATCCGTAAACCAGGGCAACTGTTGCAAACGTATCCAGGATAACCAGTATGGCTTCGCATTGTCTTAGGAGGTCCTAACGCCGAAACATCATATAAACCCCAATGCCAAACTCCTGAACCTGCACCCCGGACATTCTGCCCCTTCTACCCTCTTGCTGGTAGAATATGAAGGCATGGATCTCTATGATAAATCCTAATGTCACCCCGAGAAGGTATGCATTCCTTCCCTCCGCCGCAAGCCAGAGGCAAGGTTCCGAGCTCCAGGCATTTGGATACCGGAAGATTCCAAGCGGAAGCATTGGATCACCTTGGCTCGAACTGGGGTCCTAGGGACAAGACGGCGCTTTCTGACATTTCGGGGCCCTGTATTGCAAGTCCCGAAAAAAGGAAGACAGTATATTGGGGCCTGTGTTGCGGCCCCATGTTTATGGAAACTACGAAAAAAGGGATTTGCAAGGATTGTATTGATTATGTTGAATGTTGGGACTGTAGGGGGTTCTAGGGATTAAATCAAAGGTTCGGGGTGTTTGGGGCTGAGAAGTTTGAGGGTTTAGGGTTCAAGGTTCACGTTGCATGCCCTGAAGTTCCGGTCGATGGTGGACTTGACGCCCACTGTATCGTTTCACCCCAAATCCCTGAACCTGGCCCCCAAACCCAAATCCTCTCGACCAAAACAAACCGAAACAACAATGGACATCACACCAAAGAACTAAACACTGACCCCAACCGCTAAATCTCTGGACAAGCTACTATGTGAGATGAGCATGTTGGCTGCCTCGCCAAAGGTCCTTCGCACCGGGTTTCTGGAAGCTTCTCAAATAGAAGTAACTTTTTAAATCCTCTTAGGACCATGTTAAGGATTCTATTCCGAAAGGCGTACATAGGGGTTATATGGTGGTTATATGGCGGTTACACAGCGGTATATTGGGGGTTATATTCTGGTGGTTATATAGGGGCAGAGCAAGGGCAAGGATTGGTGACACTTAATGCGACTCTCCAAGGACTCTCCACGGGCACGCCTAGGGACCCTAGGGATATGGGCACGAGCAGGCCATTGCGGAGATACCTAGTTGCGGCTTATGTGAAGGACTGTTTTTAGAAACCCCCATGTTCTTAGGGCATTTCTCAAACTTGTGGGGATTTGTTTTAGTCTCAAGGGGTTTCTCAGCCGTATTTGCCTTTGGGGTGGTCCTGATTTTCAGGATCCATCCCCCAAAAACATACCTTTTACAATCCTGTCCGGGAGGCTTCTAGACGTAGTCCTTTCCAGGTTCATGCGGGAGTGTTGGGGGATCGGGTATTCTCCAGAACTGCCTGAGTAGTTTTGCCATCAGCTGCCAGCTAATGCCCCACTGACCCATATGCTTAAGAAGATTCCACGCAAGAATTTAGAAGCAAGGGCGTTCCTAGGAGCTCTGGGAAAGGTCAAGGATTGTAATAGCCAACAATCTAGAAGTTTCAAGAGCAAAGCTCGAAACTCGAAAGCTGCCCGCTTGTTTTGGAGTGTATTTCTGTCAACTCGACCATTAGAAGCATGCATGCTTTGGAAGCCCCCCGGATTCTGGCCATGTTGAATTCTAAAATTGATTTCAGAACCTGTGGTCAAGGCAATTTGGAATTATGTCTATGTACACTGTGACTTCGAGCTCGGGTGAGGTCGCTGTAATTTACCAAGCAACATGGAAGAAGCCTGAGACAGCCATTGGAATCATGCTGCCTCTTCTTGAGCTGCTGCTTGTGTCTCGCCGCATCTTTCAACAATCGCCGTCTGCGAATATCCCGTAACTGCACATGATCTGGACGAGCCAGTGTTTCTGCCCTCCTGGCGTGGCACGCCAATACGACGGCGTCCGAGAACAGGCTCGAGATGAACTCTTGCACAGCATGCCGGGCAACCAAATAAGCAGTGAGAGTGAACTTTGGGATGAGTCTAGCCGCAGATTGTCTCAGGCGGCTCTTCGGCATCACGGAGCCTAAAGAAGACAACCTCACACTCCTCACTCACACTATCACACTATCATCAGGGCTGACTCGTTTGAACACAGGCTCCAATGCTCGTGGTAGTAGAGTTTCTCAGAGAAGCACACTTTGCCGCTTGAACATCCACCCAAAACTTGCACCTCAGCAACGCCTTTATGACATTGATCTCTGTCTACACCTAAAATGCGAGCTTCTCAGGCCCAAACATCTGAAGCCTACATCCCTGCATCCCTACATCCCCACCTTCCGCTTAGACCAGCTTCTGACTATCGCTGCCAAGCTGACACTAAACATGAACCCCAAACGCCCATATCTTGAAGCCCAAGTCTATCACTGAAGCCCGAACAACTCAAAACCTGAGACCGCATACCCTAACCCTGACCCCCCTCCCGCCCTCTACTCCAAACCTCTGCCCCTCTCCCCCGGCGTGCCCGCACGAAGAGATGATCTTGTGAGAGGCAGGCAGTTGAAAGACGCAGGGGTGGTTCGCGAAGCTGGGGCTTCCCAGGCCATGGTGGACCTCCAAAGGGCTTAGGGAGTAAAGGGCTTAGGCAGTAGACTCAATTGAGCTTAGGGGGATATAACCCCAGGATTAAGGTTTTGGGGGTGGGAGTGTACAGATTGGGGTCTACGGGTTGGAGTTCATTTGGGCTTAGAGGTTGGCTTTTGTTTTGCTACTGCCCTGTGCGCCTGCTCGTTGCTCCAAAGGAATTGTGACAGGGTCTTCCACTAACAACCAAGATGTTTAGCAGTCCGTATATAACCCGTTTATATACCCTTGTATACTATAATAGTTTCAATTTTCTTTTCCATTATTCCTGAGCGAGATCTTCCAGGATTGGGGGTTTAGGATTTGGGCTTCAGGATTTGTAGTCCAGGGCAGGCTTATGAAGCTTTAGAGAACAGTATTCGACGTGGAGAAGAGGAGCTAGGGAAGCCTATGTCGGAAAGGAAGTTGTACCGTAAGGCTCTTGTTGGACAGCTTCCTGGTATTCATGCTGGCTTCGCATTTGGGTCGTTCTTGAAGTCTCTTATGGGAAAATGCACAAAGACTGCATGTAGCTAGAAGGCAAGCGCGGCTTTTCAAAAGGCCAGGCATCCAACACACCCTGGCTTGAGTGGCATTCGAGTGCACCGCACGCCGTGAAGGTGTGAAGCAACTGAGCAATTTCGAGGAAATCTGAAACATGTCAAGAACGCATCTAGCGTGAACTGTTATCATGGTAACTCCATTCATTCACAGCCCAATGAATGTTCCAGGACCCTGAAAAATGGGACGCTCCCCTACACTTCTTATATCAAAAGCCGCAAATTCTTTGTAGACCGTCACTGACAATGCTTGTAACGTGAATTCTGGGGGGTGTTCCCACGCCCCAAGCTCTCAATACAAAACCCTGATAATACAACTATATTGAACTGTTTACAAAATGCCCCAACAATTCCCATATCTCGGGCCCCCCCTGGAAGTTTGATACACTCACATAAAATGCTAACCCTGCCGACCTTGGATCCCACCGTGAGCCTTGGCTCAAGGAGTGATGCTTGAAGCTCGGGGTTTGGTAGGTGAGGGCTGAGGGTTCAGAGCTTTGGGTTTAAGGACAAGGCCTTGTTGGAGCAAAAGCTCAGGGTTCAGGGGTTCTGGCTTTGGAAGCAAATCTCAAGGCCTCCAGATGAGGTTTCTGAGCATTGGGCTTGGAGACAAACACAAGGAGAAAGGATAGTGGTTTGAGGATGCTTGAGCCATAGTCCAAGCCCCTCGTATCCCCCTAGATAACCCCTATAGTAGTTCCTTCTATACTCCCCTATAAACCCCCACTTAAGGAGTTCAGGCTAAAGCTCACTTGAGACATGGCATTAGCCTTGTACAAAGCAGGCCAGCCTCCGCAAAGACTGATGGAGGATCCAAGCCGTCCAGTAGCACCCACAATGACACACAACGCTAAACCAAAGGTGCATATTGGGAATAACAGGGAATCAAATGCAAAAGAACTGGAAAATGGCATGACAACTGGGATGATGTAGGGATTTGGGCTTAGGAGGTGGGTATATTGCGAATGACTAGTGTTATCTATTGTGGTAACTGTAAGAGATTGCACCACCCCTCCCATCATACTACCACCCCTAGGCCTTAATTGAGGTAACGAAGGTTTACTCAGGGGGAGTAGTAGGAGAAGTCATGATAGCAAGCCCGGCCCTTCAGCATATGCCCTACATTCTCCCAACAAACCTCCAGTGGCCATAGCCTAACATGCTGTACTGTAACGCCCCTGAGATTACCCCAAACACAGCCAACCCCGACAAACCCCAAATCCGAAAAGCTCCTCCCCTAAACCCTTGCCCTCCATGCAGACCTGAGCCCCAAACCTTGAAACCCCATGTATCCCTACATAACCCATGCATTCCCCTAGATGAGGATCCCTCCCACCCCTAACCCCAACAAAACCTCCACACTTACTGTTGATGGAAGACATCTTTCACCACCTAGGGCCTACCAACTACAGTAGGTCCAGGGACTTCGAGGACTTAGGGTGGCGCAGGATTTTCTCCATCAACTTCCTGGTTCTTGGTAAGGAGGAAGGAAATATACTTTGTAGGGGTTTGTTTCGGGAATCGATTCCCTTATTCCATCCTAAGAACCAGTAAGTCAACAGCACCCTAAACCCTAAACTCTTGATAGTTTCCCCAAATAGGGGGACCCCAAAATAGACACCAAAATATCATCATCCTTATCATGGGGACCCCCAAAATTGTACCCCCCCCTCAGTTTTGGGAAACCCCAAAATTTTCACCATATTAAAGCAGATCCGGGGCCCGGCAAGCCCGAAGAGCCTCTCCACGATGACCATGGCATCCGGGTTGAAGAAACTCTCCTCTTGGATTTAAGGTGTAAGGTCTTAGGGTTTAGGGTCTAGGGTTTAGGGTTGAAGAAGCTCTTCTCTCACTTACTGGCTCTTAGTAGGGGATGAGGGAATATAATCCCATTGTAATCCCTATATGATATATTCCCCCATCCCTACAATGTAACCCCTATGTAGTATATTTCTTTATTCCCTGCTAAGCACCCGTAAGCTCAGTTCTGCCAAGGTAGAAGGGAAACAGGTATGGGCTCAGAGTTTAGAGTCTCGGGGATACAGGAATGCATAGGGCTTTGTGATACTCTGAAGCTTTACAAAAAAACAAGAGCCTTGTTAACTTCCTACCCCACATCCCTAAAACCTCACCATTCGACTAGAAAAATCGATTCAGGGCTGGTAACCTCCTACAAACATCCCCACAGAAGTCGGAACCCCGTCAACTCCTTTTGCGTTTTACCTTAAGCCCGAAAACCCTAGCTCTAGTGCAGTTCCAAGAACTGGAACACGCAAAGAAGATAACTTGTGATGTTATGCTCGGCTTCAGGGTAGGGGGACATTGCTATTACAACTGTCTGGCCGCCTGCTTCTCTTGTTTTGGCTCATGCCCTTTGTTTCCTCTTGTTCTTGCGCTTGCGCTTACTCTGGCTCTTACTGGAGCTCTTGCCAATACTAGTTAGTACTCTTACTGTGATGCTTACTCATATTCATGCGGGGATTTCCCAAATTGAGGGTACCTTTTCGGTGTTTCTACAGTAAAGTATATTGCGGTCCATACTGGGCTCCCCCTATTTATGGAAACCACCACATTACTGCTATTGCTCTTGCAAACTCCCTTTCTGCTTCTGAAGACTTCGGCCCAGCGACCATGAGGAATCGGTCGACGGTCGTCGTCGCGATGATGTGCCCAGCTGCGAAGAGCGGTGACCTAAGGTAAAGGGAACGAGATTCAGGATAGAGATTATATACACGGGTATACAAGGATATTTGGGGTATATGGGGATGCGCAGGGTCAAGGGTTTTCAGAACTGAGGGTAGTCTATCGGGCTCCCGGTTCTCCACAAGAGGCTCAGGAATGGAGGGAACTCAGGCACCTCGTGGAGGGAATGGGCCATGGGGTACTTAAATGCACATTTCAATCACACAAGAGAGCTGGCCTGCAATTTCATTGTGCCGTGCTTCATGGTTTACACGCTTGCCGTAATGGCGAACCCAGACTTGAGTGCTCTTGTGTCCAGTCCCCAAAGTCCGCAATCCTTAGCCCTTTTCAGCTAGGGAAGCACCTGACGCAGCGGGACATTGCTACTTACCTTATATTCCAGATTGTTGGGGAATCGTATCTACACTCACCGATCCCAAGGATGTATAGGGACTAGAAAGTGAACTCTGTAGAGAACTCTGCCACAAACAGGAACGTCCCAAACTAGACTCCAATAGACTCAAAATCCCTTATTCTAGGGACACCCAGAAGATACCTTCCCCTTTTTTGGAAACTCTTAGCCCTACATATCCCTCCCTACATACTCGATGTGCCCCTGCCTATAATCTGGACATCGAAGGCACTCCTTATAAACCTCAGTTTTAATCCAAGATTCAATTTGATTCTCGATTTTCTTTTCCATTTAGACTCCCTGTATTCAAACCTATATAACCCCCCATATTTCGGAAACTTCCACATAAGCAGGGCCACATGTTCAGCGGCGCGGATGCCATCCAGCGGTCCTCAAACAGCGAAGTTGCGCCCTGTGCCTCCGGGTTCCTGGTGATCCGCTGTGGGATTTAAGGTTCAGGGTTGAAGGATTGCGGGTTGAAAGCGTTGGGGTTAAGGAATTGGGGTTTGGGCGAGCTTTAGTTTAGGGATTGAAGGGCTTTGGGCTGAGCATGGCTTTAGAGCCTGGGGTGTAGGGGATGAAACATGGGTTATGCCAGTTCCAACAGTGGGACAGTGAGGGGATCCATTCCTGAGTTGCTCGGGCTTAGTAGGGAATAATGGAATATATTATATAGGGATTAAATCCTCTTGTTCTCTACCAATTAAGCTCCAGTAAGTTGACAAGTGTGGAGGTCTTTGGGGATCAAGGTTGTCGGGGTCCTGGTTTCCGTTGGCTCTGATCAATGGCGACGACATAGGATGCTGAACGGATCTGTGTAGATATGAAAGGTATGTAGGAGGATAAAATTGTACAAGCAGAAATTTGGGTCCCAAACAGAAGCCCAGCTAGGGGCTACAGCATGAAACAGATTGCCTGGGGAGACTACATCTCATCCACTCCCTTGAAGCCCGCCAAGGTGCATGCCAAAGAAGCGATTCAAGGAGCCCTCCTGGAGATCATGGAGAGATGGGGCTCCTACAGGAATACCTGTTTCCGACTAGTGCCCTCGGTTCGTATGACCGGCATCATGATGCAAAAGTATAGCTACAAGCATTCAGGCCTATGAGGGTTCTTTGTCCTGCTGCACTCTAACTTCAGACCTTCAGCACAAGCAAGGCTTGTATGTGGCCTTCTCACATAAGTTTCCTATTCACCTTGGCTAGGATGACTCCACAATATGCCTCTTGGAGGGCCCGGCTGCTGTTGGTTGACCATGCACCAAAAGGATGTCTTTGGTGGGAGGGTTCCCTGTGTCAAGGCTTCACGTCTCTGGATCTCCAAGCACCAGGAATAGGATCTACAACTCTGGCAAACCGCCCATGAAGGCTCGCTTTGAAGCTTTAGTTTCAAATTCCGGTGCTTCACTTCCAAGTCATTGCAAGGCACGGACAAGATAATGAGCTCTGCTGGTTGTAAGATTGCGAACCTGAATCTCAGGAAGACCTCCCGCCTGATTCGCAAAACTCTGATGTGCAACAGCGCGTCTGCAAAGACGACTGTTCTTACTAGGGGGACCCCATATGGATTTTTTTGGAGCGGAGTTTAGTTGAGGATTTGGGGGTCCAAGCTCGAGCTTTCGGATCGGAATACATGGCTGTCAATGTGATGGTCCCTTTTGACGTTCCAAATGTATTATGATGTGATGCTGCGTTCATTCACTGGCTGCCCAAAGTCCCCATCCCCCACTCACCCGGAAACTCATTGGTGAAAGCCACCCCCAAATGCCGCAGAAACAGCCAAGGTAGCAAAATGGCAGGCTAAAGTCACAGTCTACTGGCCTTTGAAGGTTCTAGAGGACTCATGGGACTCTCAAACATGGCAGCGGTTGTAGGGCCCGTTCCATCTTTGCTTGCTACAACCTAGAGATACGAAACCAGGAGGGCCTGAAACATTTGCGTCACGGTCCACACGTCTCGGAGCTCCTGTCCCGGCACGAACCTGGGAAAGGATGAAAGCGGATGGTGCACTATGCCTTTGACCCTGGAGGACGGCTTCCGGTCTTAGTTCTTGCTGACGTCGTGCCGGTCGAGGATTGAGATCTTGGGACTTAAGGTCTAACATACGAGACTTGAGCTCTAGCGTTCAGGGTAGGTTTTCAAGGCTGCTTCAGATCTTTTCATAAAGCCCGACATCGCCCACGTCTAAAATACTAGCAATGCACCCAGAAGTTTGAGAAACGCCTGCAATACCTGGAAGGTTACGAAGACCTTGGCAAAGTCTGACTAGATTGACTCCAAGATTTTCTGCTGGTACTGACTGACTCGCTGATTTCAGCCATAAATGGAGAGTGAGTGATTGTATCAGGATACTGCTCTCGCAATTCGCGATTCCTGCTGTCCCTGTCCACAGTTCTACTGGTGCTTGCTCTGTTCTAAGAGCCCCAAGATTTCTCCACTCCTGCAAGTGGCTTCCGCGTGGCAATGATGTTGGTAGTGAGGATGGTGTCCGAATCTACCTGAGGCCGGGTAGTGCTGCAGCCCCAGAGCTGTGCGGGAAAGGGTTCAGGGCCTCAGAGAAGATTTAGGCGCTAAGGGCTGTGGAACTTTAGAGTCAGCGCTCTAAGAATGGCACTTGGGGCTATACACCCTAGAGATATATTCGATCACTTTGAGAAAACCGTCGCAGCCCCCTTTGAAATGTCCACGGAAAACCTCAAAACCTTACATCACAAATCTTGATAACCAGATAGCGCTCAAAAACAAGCATGAAAAACAGCAAACGCAGCGTCTTCCACACAATGGTGACAGCAAAAAGCAAGCAAGACATGTGAGGCACGCTCAACAGCCTCAACACTGGCCCGCATAGCCCAAAACCCTACATTGCCTTGAGCATAATGCTCCTTCACCGAACCCAAAACGCTCAAATCTATAAGCTACCGAACTCCAGGTACCTGGCACCTGCCAACCTTGGAGTCCCTACCTGCACCCGCAGAGATACTGGAAGCATTTGCTTTACTCCCATCGATGCGATCGACGAAAAAGCTTCCTACGTGTAAACAGCAAAGATTGCGCTCCAGCCCAAACAAGAACACAAAAACCTCTGAGCTCTTGACGAGCAACTTCTGAACCCACTGCCCTCCGAAACCTCTGCAGGCTCCAAGAAACAACCCTGGACTGAAACCCTAAAACCTTGAAGCCCCCTAACCCCTTCTCCCAAGCAAATCCTTCAATCACTGAAGTTGAGGTGCCATCCGCCGCAACTCCCAACCCTGAACCGGAGCTTTGGCCGCATCCTTGTCGATCCAAGGCAGGATCACCACAGCCTGCCATGGGCTTCTTGAAGGGTTAAGGGTTTGAGGGTTTGGGTGGTTTAAGGTCTCCGTGGACTTGTCGATGGCTCAGTGTTTGGGGTTTAGTTTTAAGTTTGGGGTTGACGGATTGAATTTAAGGGTTTAGGGTTTGGGATGGAGGGTTTGCAGTTTGGGGTTGAGGGGTGCCACGGACTTGGACTGCCTGTCCGTTGAAGGAATTGAACTAAGCTACCACAATGAGGAGGCCGTGTGTCTTAGGATGCGGTCTCGTAGGGCATCGCCAAGCTTGATACATCGGAGTTGCACAGGACTTGCTAGGAATGAAGTTGGGAAGCATCAGGATTATGCAGAGATTATGCAGGCCGATAGGTCCTTGGAGTTTAGGTTCAGGCTTCGGCATAAAGTTTAGCAAGTTCTACCCCAGTGCACAGGAGCAAACGCCAGCAAGCAAGACCTCACCAGATTTTGTTTCAGCGTCTGCCTGTTGCAGTTTCAGTCCCCGAGTTGCCTTAGAAGACATTGGGGGGCACTGGAGACCTCGCACATTGGAGAATGGAAGACAGAACTTTACGGGAGAGCAGACTCTCTCTTTCTTCGGGTATGCTGTTCTGCCCTCCTTGCTGTGAAGCGAGCCAGCCCTCAACGTGGTGCATATCAGATAAACAGACTTCCACAGTGAGGAAATCAACCGACCCCAAAAGCAGAATCCAACCCCCAAAGCGTTCTCTCACAGCCTGTTGTAATACCTTTTCAAGCAGCACTCTCACTTGGCAAGGTGAAAGCTTGCCGCTCAGCGCTCAACCCTAAGCTCCAAGCCGAAACCCTGCAGCCCCCTCGGCCCTCAGCCAGCCTTGGCACGCTCCTTAGACGCCGGAAAGGCGGGAACACATGTACACAACATCATAATTGTGCATAGGTCAAAACTGCGGTGACCTGCACAGAGAGGCCACCTAAGAAAAACAACTCAGTGAGAACCCTTGAAGGAGTCCGCCAACAGCATGACTCTTATCACCCTTGCCACTGCTGCAAACAGCGCCACTCTCGCATCTGCTCCCATTGCATCCTCATCTTTCTCATTTTCATCTGCCCACCTGCTGGTCTTCCCTCTTGCTGTCCAAATACATGTGCTGCCATGAATCCAGGTAAGCGCCGCGCAAGTCCTTGTGGTTGTGGACCAGCTCTCTGGCAAAATACACCTGCAGCCCAAGGAATTCTGCAGGGACCCCTGTGGATTTGGAGTTGAGGACTTCGAGTTTCTTCAGCATGAAGATTTAAGATCTAGTGTGCACACTACAAAAGATTCCCAATCTTGGCATTTCTAAGGCTGCAGGGTATCCTACGCTGGCAACTACTTGGAGGGTCGCAAATTCCCTAGTTGCCTGCATGTCCCATGTTGAAGAACATTTGCCACTGTTAACGTGCAATTTGTGCAAGTCAGTGTTTCCAAACGGGGCAACATGATTCGAGGACCTAGACCCTCACTGACCCCACGACAAACCCCACGTTCCCAAATGCCCAGGGGCATTGTCCAGCGCCATGTGCTGCCAAATCTTTGGGTTTCTCTCCTGGATGGAACGCACTGCACCATGTCTAAAATGACAGACTTCGTGATGCCCTGCACAAGCCATCAGGCAACCCGCCGGAACCCTCAACAGGTTACCCATGAAACATGCACGAATGACGTGTCATGGTTTCTGCATACCCCGGTTGCAGGCCGCCTATGTCGTCCACACTGCCCCACCAAAAGCCCTTCAATCCTCACCCCGATTTCTAAATCCTCTAACGTCTATGATGAAGCCTATTCAGAACCCAAACCTCAACTCTCCCCAGTCCCAGAATCCTAAGACTCCAAGGCCCCAAGCCCAAACCTCCCAACTCTCAACCCCTGAAGCCTCAAGCCACTAAGACAGAAGGGCATGTCCTCGTGCGAAGCCAAGCTCAAAATCACGATCTGGGAAGGCCAAATCCGGGTTTAGTTTGTTTGGGGTTATCACTGGTTGTAACGGAGAATCACATGAAAAAGAAAATGGAAATGCCACGGAAAGTGGGATAATGAGCATTTTTTAGGTCCTACAGATTTATTTATCTAGGGTTACATGGCTAGGGTCTTTTTGTGCTTCGGACTTTGGGTTTTTTGGGGCTATGGGCACAGGGTTCAAAGCCTTTTGGGAAGCCTAGAGGTTTGGCGTAGGGCTCCGCATTTGGGAGTCAAGGCTTGGCCTGACTACTGGCTACAGTGGCAGGATGTTACAATGTTACAAACAGCAGCGTCTCACTGGACAATCAAAGCACAGAGGGCATTATGGGGACGAGGGGAATGTTTGGCAGAAAAACCCTTTGGCAAGGGTCGGCACTCAGCCATGCCCTTTTTAATTGGCATGAGCAACTCTAAATGTTAGGTAGCCTAACCCTGACCCCTAAGCCGCAATCCAGCTTTCGGACTACTGCCCGTTTGCAAGGAGCCTGCGTGGGCTTCCATCACAGAGTGGTGCAAGTGTATCAGGGGAATCCGAGCAGTAGCAATCATGCTAATAATGCTAATAGAGCTTGTATGACAAGGCAATAGCCGCAACCCTTTCCATCCCAGGTACGCAAGGATCCTAGCAGGCACTCACTCCCCCGCAATGTAACACCCCGCCACCCCCTGGTTTCAATGATTTTTCCAATTTACTTAGGATACCATAGGGGATATACAACTGGACCATAGGGAGTCCAGGGAGCCCTGGCCACGGCTATCCTGACAGATTATCATCCTTATACTTATGCCCAAAACCTTCTCCCCAAACACTGTAATCCTGAGTCTCAGAACCCGAAAAATGGTATCTGGACCCTTGAGGCACAAGCCCAAATGGCAGTCCCACCTCGATGCCCGGATCTCTGAGCAGCAGCATCTGCACAGTCACCGCTATCGACTTCTCATCACCTCCGTAGATCACGATGTGGTCCTGAGCAAGCCCGTGTGAGTAGGAACATGCCCACTATCAACGTATTCTAGCAACCATCACAACAATAAGAATCCAGGAATGGTTGAATCAAGTGAGGTACTCAGATCAAGGTACGCCATGATGAAGATAATGATGATGATAGCCTAATCACAACCATACTCCTTAGCTTGTGTAGAGATGGGCATGCCGGGCTCACCTGGAGACGCCATATGTTGGGTAACACACGGCGGAGAGAAGTAAGGTCAAGAGCCCAGAGTGCAGTTACTGCACCATGATGGGCAACTCCTAGGTAGCGATGATTCCATCATTATTAGATCAACTTCTGTGCTTGGAAAGAAGCACATCAGGGACTTTGTCGTAAGACACGCGCACTCTCTCAATATTGTCATCACCAGCCCTTGCAAAAGCCTCACATAATATCCGGAATCCTGGAATGTGCCTCCCAAACTTTGGGGCGCAATCAAGGTCTTAAGCTAAAGTTTTGCGTTTTAGGGTGTCAGTGGCAGGGGATCCCTAGACCCTGAATCCTCAACCGGCCCTCATCAAGAGGTCCTTGCCTTGGCAGGAAGAAGGCTGTTCATGGCGCATGAAACATCATCCACGTTCACAGAAACACCAGCAAGACTCCAGCTTTTGGAGGGTTGCTCATGTTTCGATACCGCCGGTGCCAATGCAGTGGAGCTCCGGCAGAATTTGGGGAAATTTTACAAGCTCATAGGACATAGGGGTGCTGTCGAACGGTTCTGTGAGCATCCCGGATGAAAAGCAGACAAACGATCCATGTAAGTGCCTCATCCCACCTCCTGGCCTAATTTCACAAGAGCGCTTGTCCCACAAACTCCAACTCATAGGAAAAGGTAAAGCTGCTGAAAATTGTTGACCTACCTTCCCCTAAGCCACAGCTGAGGCACTTGGATCTCGTTGAGATAGTCCGCAGTGGTTTGCATTCCGATGCCCATCAAGGAGGAGGTTAGCATCCTTGGGCGGGGAAGGATGTAGAGGTTTGCGAGTTGCAGTTTGGAGGTTTGTGTTTCGAGGTTTACGGTTCAGTGTAAAAGCATGTAAGGTCTGCAGAGTAGGGGTCATGGTTTACATTATCAGATCTGGCCATCTTGCAATCAGGCTTGTAGCGTTCATTTAAGGACTGGTGCGGATAGAATAAGGATTACTGGGGGCTTGGGATGTAGGGTCTTCGGGCATTCCAGAAGAAGGCTATCTTCTCTCCTCTACATGACTGTGCGCATGGAAAGTCCATCAAGACCTTAAACCCGTTGCCCTGTGATTCCGAAATTCCAGACTCAAGACCTTTTGCGCTCGAAACCCTCAGCCATCGAAACTCAACGGCACACTGTTTTCCCAAACCCTCCTCTACACATTTTGAACTCCAAAATCCATAGCCCTGAACACAAGTCAAGGACTTTGTCCGTCCAGTTGCTTGGTCACTTGCTTCTGCGGGAGGTCCTCTACTGACCTGAGACTCAACTTCACTGAGAACGCTGTGGTGAGAGCCTCCATGCGGGGACCAGATGTGTGAAAAATGTCCACAAAACCTCAAACCCAACAAGTTGGAAACAGGAGGCAGCCCAATCGCTCAGCTTTGGCCCTAGATTCCAAACCTTACCATCCAACACCACCTCCGCAGATTTGTCAACCTCAGGCTGTAAAGCATACACACTCACCACTCTTCAAGATCCTCAACGCACAGCCTGAGCCCGATACATCCCACAGCAAATTTGGCATAATCTGCGCAGAAATCCCCTCAACTCAGTCCATACCCTGTGCCCTGGAGAAAATGTCATGAAAGCTTACAGAAAGAGATGATGACTATACCATGATACACCCACCCACTTCCCACCCACGCAACCCAAGAAGCACACAAATCCCTATCTACAGCAAGCCTCTTGAAACAGCACTCATTACTCTGCACCTCAAAACCCCAACACTTTTTGTACGAGCTGTAGCCCACCTGTTCCCAATCTCTTAGGAGCCTTGTAGCTACAACCCCCAAAGTTGTTGAAGAGCAGGGATGCACTCACACACTGCGCCCGGCATCCTTAATCCCTACATCCCACCTTACACCCTACACTCCAAAGTCTAATCACTAAATCCAAACCTGACGCCCCAAATATGCAGGCCCCCTGGGCCCTGGGCGGTGCCCCGTGCGTTGTACGAAGTTCCCCGCGAAGGCCCAAAGACGCCAAATCCTTCGAAGAAAACTGGCAACAAAACTCGGGTCCTAAGGGCTTAGCTGCAATGGGTGATGCAGGTAGGGTCTGGGGCTGAGGTTTGGACGTTTATACGTAAATTTGCTATAGTTTGCGGAACGGCAGCTGCAACAATCACAAGCATAAGAATAATGATTCTAGCAAACAGTAACGAGTGAAAAGGAACGCGAAAAAACCGGCAAAATGTACACATTAGGGGCCTCAAGAAGCTTCAAGAGTAAAAGGCCTAACACCGCGAGACCTGCAAGCCCTGACTTATCTATACAAAACTCAAGTCTTGCCTATGGACCCTCCATTTGGTGTAGCCCCTCTCGTAGAGGACTAAGGCGGACCCTGACCCGTTGCATATAAACCCAAACAACCGTGGACCCTGGCACAGGCCCCTACACAGGAGACCGTGCTCTGACAAACACCCGATTGAAACGCCCTAAACTCTAAACCCCCTACCTACGCCTAAGCAGTGAGCCAGCAGCCCTTAACGCCAAATCCAAAACCCAAAGCCCTCCGGGTGTGAAGTGTAATGTCAGCAATGTACCTGCTCCAGAGCGCGGACATCACCGCCTGAACAGCAACTGCTCAGAAAAGGTTTGCCAGGACCGGGTTTTCAGGGATCAGAGTTTGGGACCAGCAGTGTGGGGGTGTAGGGGTTAAGATATCGGGATGTACGGTACGTTGGGCGAGCTGGCCGCCTCAGGGTTCAGTTTTAGGATTTGGGGTAAAGGATGTTTTGGGTAAAGGATTTTTTGTCTGGCCCAATTTCATGGGCCCAGTGATCCGCGTAGCCCGAAGTGGCCCCGTCCCGGTGGCCCGGTGGCCCGGTCGGCCGGTCGGCCGGTCGGCGTCTGTGGCTCCTGTTCCTTCGGTCCTTGTACGGTGGCGGTCTGCTGGCCTGGTCCTCCTGAGCCGGTCGTCTGGCCACTGCTCATGTGGCTAGATCAAACAGCACAGCTTTAACGCAACAAATGTTTTTCTGCAACACACGTAAAACATGTTTTTTTTGCAACACACCGAAACACAAGAATATGCCAGCCGGCGGTGTCTCGCACGCAAGGCAGACATGTTTTTGCGCAATATCACCAAAACACAACAATCCGAACCAACATCGGGACGCAAGATTCAGGAACGACCTGAGGATTCCAGAACACTGCTGCCTGAAGCCGATAGAGAGGGCTGACAACTCCAAGAATGTTGTTGCCAAGACAAATAAAGGGCCCACACGGCAGCCTGCACAAAAAGGGCGCAAACTGGCAAAGTTGTGAAACGGCTGCGCCGGAAACTGTGAAGGACTTGGCGCCACTTTCATCTTAGGCGTGCAGCGATGCATGAAACATAGGAACCTGCGCTGCCCGGGTGTCAACGTCCACCGCGCGCTCCAGCCCTGGAATATTTCCCCAAGACACGGCGCTGCGGCTGGAACTAACTGTCTTCAAGGACATGAGACAAGCTTCCACGCACGAGTTATGGAAAAGAATTTGATTACGGAGGGCTGTCTGACCAGGTCAGAAGCTCCACCTCCAACTTCTGCTCTGATGCCCACTGACAGGGGTGCGGGAAGGTGTGACGGGCAGCGTCGCAGAGCTTGGTCACCTGGGCACGCGGCTTTCTCACGGACGGAGGTAAATCCATGAAGCAGTAGGCTTGATTGAAGTCAGATAACAACTTGTGAGCGAGGGGCATCAGCAATGGAGGGCCGAGTCCTCCGGCAAGGCTTCGCAACAGCTGCCTGTGCGTTGCGGGCCTTTTGCGGGTGATCTGCTTGCGCAAGAACCTGGTAATTGTCCACCAAGGATCGCCGGGTGACTTGGCCTGGCTTTGCATGGCAAACGCAAGAGGCTCAATAACAAGCACATGCTTCCCAGGCTCAGCCGTCAGATAAGGCCTTGCGCAGCACGTGGTGATCTTGCAGCAATTGCCCGCTGTCAGTCTTGGGAAGGGTCATCGCACCTGCAAGCCCCAAACCCGTGTTGAAGTACTTCAACGGGAAAGTCAGAGAGCGCCTTGGGCGCCTGAGCACGGAGAGCACTGATGAAAAAGTGGAATCTTTGCAGGGGTATTGCTGGTACATGTTCAACCGGCTCACCATATATCCTCCGGTCCACCAGCATTGGGGCCATATGCCCACGCACCGGGACGTCGTCTGGCCATGTGTCACATAAGGTTGGTGGACGGCAGCCTCGGCGTGGCGCCGTTCCACGGCCCTTGCGTTGCCATCGGCTATATGAAGCATTCTGACATGACTGCCGGCTGCACCGGTACATGATCGTTTTAGCCAAGTACTGCGTCTGTGGCAACGGGCAAACCATCCTGGCCTCGCTAGCCCACGTAAAACGAATATTCTGAGGATTTGAAACATGAGTGGTCTTAAGCCGGAGCCAGAGTTTGACTACCCGCAGGGTTGCTCATCCAATGCTTTTCTGCTTTGGCAGCAAACCCAAGCCCTTAACTTCACCCCCCATCCTGTACCCTAGACCCCACCCAAAGCTCTTATAAATCTCATCCCCAGCTTTCATTGCGTGTTCCGCTTTCATGTGATCCTGAATTCCAATACCCTCAACACTCCCCCTCCACCCAAGTGCGGCACCGTAGTCCAGCAGCAAGGATGCCAACCGCTGTAGGCGGAGGGCTGGGAGATCTGCCTTAGAGGGACTTAATAGAAATCACTACAGGGCTGAAGTGGTCGGTTTAGCTTTTAGGGGTAGTGATGCTTTAGGTCGAGTGCCAGACTTTCGACCCAAGATTAGATTTTAGATCCTGATATGTAGGATGTAAAAGATGCTCGGCTTCAGTTTTGACATGTAGGATGTAGGGTTCAAGGTCTAGGGCACAGAATGCAGAATTAAAGTCCGGGCTTGAGGAGTAGGATACAGAGGTTCAGGATGCCGGGCTTCAGGGGGTTTGAGGTGTAGGATGCAATGCAAATTTAGTGTTTCAGGTGTAGCATGAGCTTTACAGGGTTTCAAGGCTTCGGGCTAAGCATGCAAAGTAGGGATAGGAAAAAAAAAGCTGAGAATTGGGGGTTCGAAGCTTGGGTTTTCGGGCTCGGGGTCCAGGAGACTAGGTTTTTGTCCTTGGGAGGAAAGATTCAATATGAGGGCCCTCTGTGGCATCTTAAGGAATCTACAGGGTTCCTATCCAGATATTCTATACAAGGCTTCCAACTTGCAAGTATCACCAGGCTTTGGGGTCTTGGACCTGGAGGCTTGGTACTTAAGAGTCTGGGGCTTAGATACATAATATTTCTGAAAGAGCTGCATCAGTTTCCTTGAAACTCCTTCTCGACCGACAAGGTTGCCATGGTGGCTTGGGGATCGGCTTCTTTGATTGCTGAAGGCCTACTGGCTCTGAGGCGTGGGCTTTAGGATGTCAGGGGCTAGGGTGTAAAGCTTCGGGCTAGGAACTAGAAGTTCAAGTCCTCAGGACAACTCCAAATTTGCGGTGCCGAGGAGCTACGACCGCAAAATTCAATCAAGTGTACCCAGTCCACTACAAGGACCTGCAGTGTGCTAGGAACTCAATGACCGGGAACCCTACATGGGCTCGTAGGGTTTCCGCATCTGTTGGGTCAAGAGGAAGGTCAAGTGTCAAGAGGAAGAGGCGCGACTGTCTTTGCCAACAAAACGCCATATGAAATGTGATAATGTTGCGAGTTCAGATGAGGCCTAGCAACAAGGTAGACGGAATCTTACCTCCCTTGCTGCGATGAAGGCATTAGATGCTCAACCAAAGCTTTCTCCTACAGCCACCACGTCCCGATAGCTTTCTAGTCTGGCACTGGGCTGGATGTCTCCATTCTCTCCAGGGGATTTTGATTGAGAAAAGGGCAAGTTGGGTATTGAGCACCAAAGATAAAGCTTGCCAAACATGCCGAAGCCGCCCCCCTGTTGAGCGTCCTCAGCGGGTAGGGCGGAGGGCTCAGCACGTATCATGGTGAAAGGCTAGAAAAATGGAAAGGTTTAAGACCATGGATCTACAAGACACGGGGGAAGCACTGATTCAATCACACACCGAAATTTCCTAAGCATACCCCGAATTTCAAGACACCCATCATCTTCAAAGGGCTGATGAAAGCTCGCTTCCTGAGATTTCTGGTAGTGCCCGGTGAAGTTGCCCGTGGCGGCATTCACTTCAACGTCCTACCCCGAACCACAATCTTGGAAAGATCAAATATTTCATGGCTAGCAAGACCAGGAACCTCTGAGAACGGGTATTCTTATGATGACCCCAGGGCTTTCTCAAGTGGCCTTTTTTCGGGTTTCATCTGGATTTTGCCTCTTAGCTGCCGGCTCTCCAAAACCTCAGAAATCCCACTAGCCCACCTCCAAACCCCAAACATCCAATGCCCTGAAAATCTAGTAACCTGTGGCACTAGAAGTCCTTTGTTCAAGCCATGTGCAATACTACAATCCTCTAAGTGGCTTGAAAGTGTGGGGCTCTTTCTTTCCCAATCCACTTGCTAAACGTCGTCTGCCGTTTTATTCTACAATACTTCATCAGAAGACCCTAACTAGAAACCGCAACCCTCAACTCTAAAACCTCCACTCTGAAGCCTGCTATGCAGACACATACGGTCTAAGAGGCTCAAGCAGCCTTATCCCAAAGCCTCACCCCCTAACGCCAAACCTTCCACCTCTCACCAAAAACCTGAAGGGCCCAAACCCTAAACTCCCCTAAGCCCACCCATACCGCCGGGACGCTTTATGGGCTGCACGGGGACGGCGAAAGAACGCTCTGATGGCCAAGACTCCACCTGCAACAGCTGAAGTCTTTGGAGAACGACATTTTGTACAGCTTCCATTTCATGTTCTAATTGATTTCCATTTGACTGGTCAAGTTTTCTGATCCCTAAATAACACTATGTGGAAAAGGGGGATTCTCAGGGCTGAATCTGGACCTCAGAGCCACATGATTGAAGCGCGGAGGGTGGTACACATACCAAGACCTGCACACCTAGCAGTGTGAACAAACATTCAAAAGGACTCCTGCCGTGGCAATTGCTGTCTTCCAAGACATATTTTGCTTGGACGGCTGCAGCGCCTTGGAAACTCGAAAACCAAAAAAAACAACGCCCAACTCCCCAGGCTGAATAACACCATCTTTTGAAAGTCCTGCAAAGGCCCCTTTCGAGAATCCCAATGCTTGCTAAAAATCCCGGAACTAAAAACCCTCCAGTCTGAAGAAAACGGAGCTAACTTCCAGAAACTTGCACGTTCAGATGAGGTACTCGGCCAAAACTGTGGCTTGCACGACCTGAGGTTTATGTTGGCATTGATGGCAATCTCCGCAATTTAGGGTACATGGGGATTGCACGTGGATAGTTAGGGTCCTTTGCTAAAATTGTGTGCGCGTTAATGTGGGGCGTTCGCATGGGTCTGAACACTCTAACAGGCCTGCCGAAATCATAGCATCCTTATTGCCTGCACCTCGAATTGGAACTCAATGTTGAGATCGTTCTAGAAAGCTAACGCTCCTGAAAAACCTTCATCATGTTGTGCTTCAGCTTTGCGGCCACTGCGCAGAATGCTGCCACTCTACATACAGGACTTGGTAGAATAGATACTGCTCTCACCATGCAAACGGAAACTTTCCAGCTTTTCATGCGACGCTTGCAACCGTGCTGCTCACTGTTCTGTCCCAGACGAGCTCCGTCCGCGACGCTGAAGACATTTCTTCACTCCTGAGGTTAAATTTGGTCTAGGCCCTGGAGTTGTTGTGAAGATTTTGGGGCTCACAAAAAAGAAACGAAAACAACAAATCACACGGAAGGGGGACTGCAAGTGGTTTCCGTTGTTCGACTGATTGTAACATTCATGCTCAGTATGAGTTGTCGTGGCAGTGGTCTGAAACTGAACTAAACACCCGAGTGTCCTGACCACGCAAGTTTTTGTGCTGCACTTGGCTTGAGCCATCTTGAGTATGTAGGGGAAAAGATTACTTCCTGAAACTCTAATCCCCAAGTCCTACACAGATGGAATCTAGACGTTTGGGAAATCCTATTGCGGTCCTTGTATTTCTCACACTCTGCTTGCCTTGCAACCCAAAATCTGCCCTCCAAGATGGAAACTATGCCTAGAACCTTAACTTGAAACTACTATCCCCATGTCCCAAACCCAAGCGAGTGAGGGATCAAACTTCAATAAGGAACAAAACATGAAACTCCAGATAAGAAATGAGATTAAGGATCAAAAACTTACAATTGAGGATTTGGGTGCCTAAATATTGTAAACGGCACGATTCGGAGAGTCAAAAAAGAACTTGAAATAAGGTTCAAAAATGTTGTGAAAACACCGGAAAATGATGAGCAATGATGAAGAAGGATGAAACATTGTGAAAATATGTAGAATATGAAAAAATAACAAATGATGAATATCATGGAAAATGGTGGAAAACGATGAAAGAGATTGAAACACGATTTAGAAATCATGACAACCAGCAAAAAAAGACGAGCGACGATGAAACATGATGTAGATGATGAAAACAATGAGACACCATAAAAGTGATGGAAAAAATCATGAAGTTTGATGAAAAAGTATGAAAATCCTGCACACGATGAAAATCATGAGCAATGATGGCATCAACATCATGAAAATGATAAATAATTGTAGGAAATCATGAAAACTTCTGAAATCTAGTGTTGCAATTTTAGGCCCAACCCCCAGCTGTTGCTTTACAAAGCACATTCGCACACACATTTGTCGTCATCCTTCCTGATCCTGGATCACTCCTGAGCATGTTTCCTTATGTCCCATGAAGTTCCGTTATTTAGCGCTACTTCATCACTTCTCAACATTTGCATCATTATCCTCATGGTTTATCATTTGCATCATTTTTCATCATTTTTCATCAGTTTTCATCAGTTTCGATTTGTTTCAATAAGGTTCATCAATTTCGTCCGATTTCATGATTTCATTATTTTCATCAAGTAGCACGATCGATAATCATTTATCATCACGTGCGTCGTGTTGTCACAAGTTCCATTATGTATCGTAATATTTCATGGCATATCATCACTCTTGTCATACTTCGTCATGTTTCCGCATATTTAATGGATGTTCATGACTCGTAATCATTTTTCATACTTTTCATATTGTTCCAAAACTGAACATGTGCTTTCCTGCGCCGCTTGTGATCTGGCAATGTTGTCGGACTAACGATGAGAAGGGGGTGAAGATGATGGAAGATGATAAAATAAAATAATGAAAAGTTAAACAATGAAACAAGATGAAACACCCTTTTAAAAAAACACACTGAAAATGATGAAAAGCATGAGCATGAGAAATGATGCAGAATGATGAAAGCTGTTGAGAATACTGAAAGCTCGTATTTTTTGGAAATCAAAAACACAATGAAAAAGTATGAGAAACATGCAAGTTATGAACAATAATGAAAGATGATGAAACATGATGAAGAGCCCTCACGAGTGATGAAAAACTAGGAAAACTGTCGAAAAGTCATTAAGATCATGAATATGAAGAAATGATGAAAACTGTAGTCAATTTCAAAGCAGGATGTGAGGCTCCACGCCACAGCTGGCTTTCAGGATAGAATTCGAGGATGCTCCACGCGAAAGCTCGATTTCCCGAGGGGGTTTGACACAATTAAGTAAGGATCAATAGAAAATTAAGAAAGCTCCACGCAAGTGCACAACTTCCTGGATTTCTGAATCCTCGTGGTTTTTGATCCTCATCATTATTTTGATCCCGATCCCAACCCAAATCTCAACACCCTAGACCCTTACCACGAGACCCAGTCCCAAGATCTCAAACCTTAAGCCACGACACTCACGAAACACCACATCGTTCAACTTTGAACCAATTTTTTAAAAGCCGTAAAGCCCTGCCGTAGCAATGATGGGCCCAGGTGCTGTATCCGCTCGAGCTCTCGGAAGTTGAAGCCCTTGGGAAGCTTCAGGGGACTGTCCTCGCCCAGGCCTCAGTCTGGAGCTTGCGGCTTAGCATGTTGGGTTAAAAGAAATCAATTGGGGGATTGAGGTTTGGGATGGGTATCCGGGATTATGGTAAAGTTTAGGATGAGGCCCTCGATAGCATGCCCCTGCCAACGCGGGGCTTGCCAAATTAATGTTGCTATTTGGGAGGTTCTGTGAAAAGACAAAACGGTGAACCGCGACTCTTGGAAATGTAGGCCCCAACGTTTTGATCAGTTGAGGGTTTAAGCGGATAGGATACAGGCTTTGGGGTTGTTGACATTGCTCGCGATCATCAGTGACGATTTTCTTTTTTCTGCTGCTAGGAAAACCCATCACGAAGCCAATAACCGGTCTGCTACAGCAACACAACCGCTGCCAGTGCTGACACCACTGCCACTGCAGCACCGCCAGGTGCACCACCAGCACAACCACCAACACCCCCATCAGCAACAGCTCCACCAGCACCAGCACCAGCGCCAACACCGCCACCACCAGGACCAGCACCACCACCACCACCACCGCCGCCACCGCCACCGCCACCACCACCGCCACCGCCACCGCCACCAGCACCACCACCACCAGCACCACTACCACAAGCACCGCCACAACCACTGCCATGAACACTGATCAGATAGCAAGCTTAGCATGATCTATATCACCGGATGCCGTTCAAATATTTTGCATCTTCACGTTGTCACCGATGAAAATCAGCCTGTAGACCCTGAACCCTTCAACCTCACGCCCTAATTCATGTCCTGAAGCTAAGGCAGCGCACCCAGATGGACCCATCAACAAAACCCAGGATCTGAGCGAAGCCTCAAACCCGGCAAAGACTCCTGATTTGAGAAACCCAAAAATCCGAAGATCCTGCATCTGAAAGAGGCCTGCCAAACTTAGAGAAAGCCCCCCCAATGTCTGGGCGCTCGACCAAAGCTGCCAATTCCGACTTGCTCGTCCTTGGGGTCGTAGAACTCCCCGGGCCACCTCGCACACAGAAGATCTTTTGGGGATACGGGCCATTCTCAAAATTATGGGCCCCTTTGGGGTCTAGGATATATTATGGCGGCTAAAATGTAGGGGTACCAAAATGGGACCCTAATTTTGGGTACCACCCACATGTTTCGAAGGGTTGGCATTCAGTGGCAAAGCTTCGAGGCCTTGTATTGAGTTGCCGCTTGGTGGACGAAATCTCACAATCTCTGTCGTTGGATTTGCGTGTCCATGTCTGTCAAGGTGACGGTCACCACCGCAGCTTGCTTGGGATACCTGGTGTTCTAACCAACTTAGAGACTGAACTGTGGTTCATGTGTTCCAAGGTATGAGAAAGCCAAGCGCATTTTTTGCATGAACAAGCAAGAAGGGCATTTAGGGGCAAAAAAGGGGGGCAAACTTGTGGCATGCCCCCAATCAACCTGCACTCCTTCAACCCAAAGGCTAACTCCTCGAAACCCCAAACCCTCAACCCTAAATCAATCCTGCACCCTGCCTTAGCTTCCACCAATAGTTCCGGAGGCGTGAGGAGAAGCCGCGGGTCCTTACAGGTCAGCATGGACTGTTTCGGCCATTGTGGCGACTGCCACTGCTTCCCTTTAGGGCTCGTAAGATCACGCCACCACCACCACCACCACCTCATCATCATCATCATCACCATTCCCATCCGCATTACAGTGTTGCCGCAGAACCATGACCGAGCCCCGGGCATGCGCCAGTGCTCCGAATGCTCCTTCAGCCGGGTGAAGAAGTCCGGGTTGCTGTCTTCCTGCATCATGGTGAGCAGCAGCCGCCGCCGCCGCTGCAGCAGCAGCTGTAGTAGCAACAACGAACAAAGAAGGAACTGACGCTTGTGTAAGTGAGCACGGTAGCATTCACTGATAATCAGCGTGATTTATATGCATCCCTGTGAGAGGTTCTCAGAAGAGCCGTCGAAGATACACTTGCAAGGAGGCTTTTGGCGTTCTCGCTCAGAGACCCAAAGTCAATTTAGAGTCTGCGCGTTTGAGGGCTCGGATTTCTCAACAGTAGTCAGTCATTGAATCTTTATTCCGGCCAAGCAAACCAAGTCCAAGCGGCAAAAGACCTGAGAAGGCTAGCCAATTCCTACGGGTCCAAACCCAACTACCTCGCACACTAAGCAATGTGCCCCCCAAAACAAGTATAATACCGAGAAAGAATACTTTTCTTGATCCTGATACTGACAAACTGACAACCGTGTCGGAGATACAGTTTTAATGGTTACAATAAATGACACAGACAAGAAGTGCAACAACGCAATGATGGTAGGGCTGAAAAGGCACAGAGACATATCACGCAAACGGAAATAACAGTCATCACCATCATCACCATCATCACCATCACCGTCATCATCAGCATCATCCTCATAAGAAGCCACTCTCGCTTTGTGCCTCCCAGGTATGCTGGTCCCCTTCACCTTTTCGTACAAGGGTTGCGCCCTGCGCACTCTCGCGAGAGTCCTGCGACCGGCATGCGCAAAGGAGGGTATGTTACGGTTTCGGGTTGTGGCTAGGGATTGGGGGCCCAAAGCTACGCATCATGACACTGCTTCTAAACTCCAGCAACTCGTCCGCAAATGCGAAACCTCGAGCCAAAAGCTTGCGATGCTCTGAGCAAGCGTCAGCAAGCTTGAAGAGCTGCCATGCATCTAAACCGCACATGCTTGTGTAATTAACCAACTTCCCAAGCCTCCCAAGCTTCCAACCCCCCAACCACAGAAAGACCCGAACCTTCACATCATCAAACGCTAAATCCCCAATTGCTCTACCATGACTCCCATATCCATCCCATATTTACTTGTCCAAGGCCACCTTGAAAGAGCAGCAAACTCCTGCAACCCTCAAACCTTAAGCACCCAAACCACGCCCCCTCACAATCACCAAAACCCCCCCGAGCACCCCTCAATCCCCCAACCCCCGCACTAAAACCCTTCCAGCAACAAAGAAACCCTCGTAGCTCCTCGGCCTTTTCCGCCCCGCGTCCAGCGGAGGGCCGCAGCACCGGTCTTTTCGATGCTCGGCCGCCTCAGCTTGGGGCTGGGGCTCAAGGTGGGCCTTCCAGGGTTGTATAGGGAGTATATTAGGGAAGGGATATTCCCTAGTAATGGAGAATCAAGCGGAAATGAAATGGAAACTGGCCAACTCTAGTGGCTGGGGCTTAATGGGCAGGCATGTACTGTTTCAGGTGCAGTCCTTACTAGACTAAATCTGCATAAGGGAGCCCCTTCTTCCGAACAATTTACATTTACATCCGTTTACCACCTGACATTGGCTCCCAAGCCCAAACTCCAGAACCTACAGTGCTCCCCCAAGCTCCAAACCCTGATCCTTAAATGACCCAACAAGAACCAAATATGCCTTCTGAGGGCACTGCGCTTTATGGCCACAACGGCCTCAGGGAGGCTGCTGGCAATGACGTACACGCGGTCACCGTCCTGTCAAGCAAGGTCTTACAGACTTCTAGAAATGAAGGCTTGGTGTCTAGCACGTTCCGCTCAAGGTATGGCGCTCAAGTGCTCACACCTGATGGGTGCTTGTTACTGCTTTTTGTTGCTTTCCTCCGTGCCGCTGCCGCTGCCGCTGCCACTGCTGCAGCAACAGATGCTTCTTGCTGGGGCTGCCGCCCCTTGTCCTTATCCTCCTCTTCTTCTACATCCGAGGCATAAAGCCTGTTCAACCGCTAAGTGCTCAGAACTACGCGGATAGACGCAGGCAGGCTTATACCACGGATTAAACCACGAAGCCCTGCTGGGATTGATCAAGTTGGTGCAGGGAGTGCATCCTAAGAAGGCTAGATCTCAAGATTGTAATCTTCCGGCTCTGTCCACGCAAGAGGCGTGGAAGCACGCTAAACTGCGCGCCCTAAGCCTTAACCACTATATCCACCCCCTTCCCTCACAAACCACCTGAAACCCTGTAAGCCTGTAGGGTGGTATCTTGGCCGCCAGGGAACAGCAGAAGCCGTCGCTTCCTGCAGTGGGGCTTGGAGAAGACATGTCGGGGGCATGTAGATAAAGGAGGGCTTCCTCCAGGGAGAAGGTTTTGCCAAAGAATTTGAAATGCCCATGGCATGTAATCTGTCAGATTCAGTGCTGGGGATTTAGGGCAGGAAATGGTCCACTGAAGGTTCTTATAGGATGGAAAAGTACTACTGCTTTGCGAAATGTTTCGAATGGTTCTAATTTGGGTATCATTTTTTCAAAATATGCGGGACCCTTTAAGACTTGCACAGCACGAAGCCCACTACCCACATGCTGTGATAGCAAACAAAGAGTCATGAAGGATTTCTAGAACTAACCGTAGTAGGGAGCTCCCACAACAAAGCCCTTCACGGCTCTCTGATGTCGCAGGTCCGGCCAACCTCCTATATTCCCTAGTTTCCATTTGATTTTCCATGTTCTTTTCCATTTGATTCTCCATTGTAATAGTTTCCAGGTCATTTTCATGTAGTCATGGACGCACGCACTGCAACTTTTTTGACCCTGGGGCCTGACCTTTGGGAGCTCCCTCCAATGAGTACTGATGACTACGGAAATATCTTGACATGAGCAGTGGGGCTGTTCCTCAACATCCAACTTCTAGGCACTTCAAGAAATTACTTTTGAAATCAAATCATGACTGTGCTTCAGCACGTGGCGAAAAATTCTTGGTGTACGGGTTTAGAAGTCACCAATACACTCACTCTTGAGCTTGCGGAATTTTGGTGCAAGCAGGCTTTTCAAAAACCTGTCCTCCCTGCAGCCACCACGTCCCAGGACTGAACATGGAGCCGACTGGATGATTAAACAACAGGAGTCCATATGGGGCCACAACACCCTACATTATCCTGTCATACCTATCCAGCCCCAAGAAATGTCTCAATGTAGCATCATATTCCAGGATGTATTCTTAGAGGGATCGGGTTAAGCCCATGAGCTTCTGCCTCTGCTTGGAGAAGGAACTACTTGGCGTCTCAGCGCCACCAGCACTGCGCTTCACGGCGATGAGGAGCATGTTATGGTTCCTAAGACTTTTGGTGCTTGGGGGAAATTAAGAGAGTAACTTACGAACTGGGGATTACCAGCAGGACATCTCTCATGTAGCTCAGCAAGCGCGACTCTCTTGCGTCCTAAGTACCTCTGCAGGCAGTCAGAACAAATATGATTGTGTGGACCCATTGTATAACTCTAGGTAGTTCGCTCAAACAGCTTCGGTAGCTGAGATAAACAGCTAGTCTGCGCAACGGATGGGAGGCAGTCAAGAAAATGACAATCTACTTCCCTAAAGCCGCAAGCAAAAAGCCTAAGCCTATAGCCCATACCACCAACATGTTGACTTGGCTTGTCTACCTGCCTCTCAAACCAAGGACTCAACAACCACGAACCTTAAAACCCTCATCCTTGATTTTCGCAATTTGAAGCCCCAAAGCCCCAAAACTCTGATCTTTGACCCCTTATGCTCCCACGCCTAATCTCTAAATCCCTAAGCCCTGTTCCCCACAAGCCTTATCCCAATCTGATCCCAGCAAAGAATGTAGGCTACATAAAGCTGCTTCAAGCGGCTCATAAAGGTGGTACGCGGCTTCCACCAAGTTCAGACCATGGATGCCACTCTTCCTGGAGTTTCGGAGTCTCAATGTAGGGCCTCTATTGCTTGAGGATTGCTGAGGGATGCGGCATTGGGGATACATAAGGCTGTCAGACTGGCCCGGCCAGGATTACGGTCAGTCTTGCTACTCCCCCCATGATAACTAGATGTTCTCACCGGGTCCACAACCTCCCGCCCGCTGCAATCTGCCACGTTGAGCCTTACACCGCTGTACTTATCCTACAACGTTTCATTCTATTGGTCTGTTACTGATCTGCCCTCTGTACTTTCAAGTAATCACAGGGATGGGGCTTGGGGTGCAACTTGAGGTTGGGGACTAGGGCTTCAGGCTTCAGCCTTAGGGGTCTACTACCCGACAAGCCGCGAGACCTCTCTTGTGGGTAACTGTTCCATTGGCTTGATATAGCCTTGGGTGACTTGGCTTGCCAGGTAATTCTCGAATGCAAAGGTCACTGAATCATTGCCCCGTTATTGTTGTCTTGTTTTGTGTGTCCTGCAGTGCTTCTTGGTGTATCAGAAATCTAGGTGGAGGTTGGGGATGGTTGCAGGGTGACGGCAAAGTCAAACGAAGCCCTAGACTCTAAAAAAAGCATAGGCGCAACAGTCGTCATTGCTAGTGGAGAGCTGCGATAGCAGGGTTGAACAGCTCTGGGTGGGTAGTGCTGCACGAACAGATTTTGTGCTTCAGCCATGAATTACTGCCAATAACATGGAAGATCCGCCAAAGTCAACGCAAAGCAGGCCACAAGCCACAAGCTCATCCAGGGCACGGCGTGACACTGCAGTGGTAGATTTCCTGCCAATTGCTGCATGACCATGTCTTGGGAAGCTCATGACTTGTCCAATTTATTTGCAACATTCAAAATGTAAATGCCGACTGCCAGGTCGCTTCGCTGTGACATGCCATGTCTACGACACTAGTTTAGATCAGAAACCCTTTTACCATGAGACCTCGGAATCTATACACTGCACCTTGAACCAACCCTATAAAAACGTTGGAAGAGTTCTTGCTGATGCAAATATAATACCAGGAAAACCTGTCATCGTCGTTTAGGCAGCCTTCCATACCGGAGGACCTCAACCCCAACCTCGTCATTAAGACCGCTCGTACCGACTCGACTTGAACTAAGAGCTTTCCAAACTCTTAGCCTATGTCACATGGAACCATGGAAAAACCTCGGTGTAAATACACCCCCGTTACCATCTTCACGGAAGCCCCCAACGCTGGAGACCGCAAGACCCAAGACCCTGCACCAATCGTCGACGAGGGGTATGTAACGCGGTATGTACCAAACTTGAGGACGAAATAACGCGTTGCAATAAAGTCCCTGTTGAAGGGACCACAACATTGGCTCACACCCAAACAAGCTTCTGAAAACGAGCTACACTTGAGGATCTCGGGCTTCTGAAGGAACTATGAGAAAACATAAAACCCCTTCAAACAAGCAAACTCATGAACTTATGCACCATCACGAAAACACCACACAAGGACCCTAGTTCTAAGAAACTGCAAAAAAGAAATCTCCACGTTTGTCATAACTCCCCGAAACCCATGAATTTGAGAATCCTCGATGCTTAGGCCAGCCTGGCGAGAGCCTTTGTGGTACAAGTCAAACCAGCGCCTGTTTGACCAGAGTTTGGCTTTCAGAGCTTGAGGGGCAGGATTCCTTTTTCTGTGCTGAGGATACCGACAGGGTCTAGGGGTGTTTGGGCAGGACTTGCATGTTAGGTACGCGCTTGTGGATGTCTGGAGAATGAATACATGCTGGAGGTCCATGGTCGTCTTCAAATCTTCAGCCTATAGGTAATGCTTGCTGTGGCAGCGGAATTGGTGGCGGTGGAAGAGCAGAAGATGCTAGATCATATTGGCCTTGGCATGCCAGTCGAAAGATAGCAGGTAACCTGGACGAAAAGGTGTCCCACACATGTCTTGGGCCATGGCAAAGCCTGTGCATGCAGCCTTCAGGCCACCCCAAGAGATGCTCCAAACCAGACACAATTCCTGTGCTGGGAAATACATAGGCCATGGGTCAAGATTCAGGAGGAATAGTCAAGGGTTTGTAGGGAAGGTAAGCAATCCCTTTCCAACAGCCATAGAGGATAAAAACTCCCATGCAGTTGTTCGAAAGACCCGAAAGACTAAACATGGAATCCTCCACCTCTTGCAAATCCTGATCCTCATACCTGCAAGCCACCACATACTTCAGGTGCGACCTAAAAACGTTCAAACCCTTGATCTCAACCAAAACCTGAAACAAGCTCAAATTCCAGATCCCACCCGGAACCTCTAGCGAAGCCGTGAATCCTACGCCCCTATTCCTAACATAAAAAGGCCGGAACAATTGCAAACAGCATTCTATATGAGAATGGTTAAGTACCTACCATTTAATCAGCCCAACACCCTTTGACATCAGACAGGCTCCTAAATCAGAGGCTGAAACCTGTGCACTCCCAACGCTCAATCTTTATGTTTCCAACCTCCTTGCGTCCAAAGGGCTCTGTGCTTGTGTCGTAGGCATGGCTCGTGGTGTGACTCACCAGATTCAAGACCTTGGGAAGTGTTTCGAGGCTCAGGATTCAAGAAGGTAAACTTTGAAGCTTCAGGATTTAGGGCTTGGCAAATTCTCCCGAGCTTGAGGTGCAGTTTTTTTTGGTTTTGATTTGAAGGCTTCGGTGTCCCCTTTGGTCCTGTCTTTGGGAGCCAGATGAAGCGAATCCTCATTTTACGAAATGGCCAATTACGGAGCTGGGGGCAGTCCAGAGCAGGAGAGATGCTACTTGAAACCCCATGCCCCGAACGATAGGCGCCCCAACCCCCAAGACCTGAATCCTAAAGAGACAGCCCACTTGGAGCCTCAAAAGCTTTTCCTTTATAAAGAAAGCTCTTGAGAATTCTGTGCAGCTGCCTTTCGAGAGCGAACCCCACATCTTGTACCGGTTGCGAGGTCCTGAACATAGTTCAGGAGCGGCGCTGGACTTTGCCAACACAGCGCAGCCCTCTAAGCCCTTAACCTCGAGAGAAAGAGAGAGTGTGTGAGAGACAGAGTGTTTGAAAGATCGTGCAATTTCCCATACATGTGACGACCACCTCACCTTGTTAACCCCACAGAGAACTACTAAGCCCTGACTCTGACAACCTCACACCCTTTAAGATCCCTACATCATCCCTCCAAGGCCCTCCCACCCGTATAATCCCTGTCAAATCCTAACAACATGCTGCAGATCCAGGCACCATTGTGGAGAGCCCTCGATGCAGCGCCGATCCTGCGATCATTGCCGCTGTCAGCTCTCCAATCACCTGCTTTTCAGAATCTGGACGAAGCGCTTACGATTCAGCACTTGGGGGTTCATAAAGGCTCAGGTGTAGGGTGGCCTGTGTCTCACGGTTCTAGTCAAGCTTCCGTACCATCTTCGCTCGGTCTCTCTGTCTCTCTTTCTCTCTCCCTCTCTCTTTCTCCACATCTCCCTCCCTTGATCTCGCTGCAACGCCTGAAATTCCCACTCAATCGTTGTACTTTCACATGCAAGTTTTCAAGCCAACAAATTCTAGATCCGCACCAGGCAGAGATCGTGGAGCTTGTCCCAGCCAGGCATATTCACGATGCGGTCGCGGGTATCGGCAGACAACACCTGTGCAGTTCTGCGGGGAGGTTTTGGGCTTTGAGGTTTTACAATGCAAGGTTTCAGCTAGGGAGTAGGATTACGGGCACCAGGTTTTACAATTTGATCGCTTTAGGTTTGTGGTGTGCACGCTTTTAACCTGGGATGCTAATGCTGCGCGGCTACATAGAGTCCCTTGACTTTGAAACATCCAAACGCGAATTCGGGCCTGGCAACCCCTAGGTTCATGGCCTGAACGCTGGGGATCCATCCTTGGCTAGCGAGACTCTGGCGCAAAGGGCTGCGACCTTCAGATTGTTGCATGATGGTCTCATCAAAACTAACAGCTCATGAGGACCTATCAGTTCAAGATGCTTTTCTGATTGATTTTTTGATGTTCCATGGACTCATAAAAAGCCCGGAAAACAATCATCGCACTGGGAATTTCTGAATCAACACAGCGCAAATGCAAGGACACACCGTACCAGTACAATGAGCGGCCGCAACGATATGTGAATGGTTATGATACCAAGGACTGCGTCAGAACATGAACTTTGCAGATACTTGTAAAATAACGGGATTTGGGTTGCAAGGATCTGCCGTGCTGTACCTTTATGGGGTTTCTTGCTCAGGACATGAACTCATGTAAGTAGGGGTAGGCTTTTGGAGGCTGCTTGTGGGAAGCATCGCCACGCAGTCCGCATGTGGTCCGTGCAGCCTGCATAGCCCACATACTTTCTAGAGTCTAAAACCTTGGCGCCAGACCCTGAACCCTGAACCATAAACCCTCAACTCCAAACCTCAACTCTCAACCCTGAACTCCAAACATATAATACCCGACCAGAATCCAGACTCAAGATCTTGAAAGAATCAGGAAGAATGATCCTTATCCTAATGTGGTCGACACTAGATCAGATCCAGAATTGCAAGTTGTCCCTGAAACCTAAGTCTGTGGATTCCTTCACGACCCCTCTTGACTACGCTCCCATTGCTGCTGAATTAGCCTTAACAAGCTAAATTTATAAGGAACCAAAAGGCGGATAGCATAAAAGTTGTCATTTAGCGAACCCATAAAGGTGTTTCCGTAGACAAGGCGACCCCAATTTTAAACCCCAAAAAAAAACAAACCCTATTATGGAGACCCCCAAAATGGTACCCCTAATTTTGACAAACCCCCGTGACAAATCTTGCGGCCTGCGCCAGCAGCCGGAGTCTCCGACGCCCTTCGAAGGTCTTCTGGCGATGCAGTTGCCTCAGAGGTGTTTTATGGGTTCCATAGATAGGGGAGCCCCAAAAAGGCAGCTCTTAACTTTTGGAACCCCACTTAGGAGACCCTCGCTGTCAGAAGCCTGGGACTTGACGGGATGATGACAATTATCTCTGCTCCTGTACATTCTGAACAGTAAAGCTGACATAGGTGTCATGGTTGTCATAAGTTATTCTGATCCTTCCTTTTCTTTTTGTCAGATTTAGTGATTCAGTGCCATTGATGGGAGGTTCCCTTGGTGCCATTTGTGCGACCATCGTTGTTGTTCCTGTTGCTGTTGCTGCATCTACGATTCCTGACCGTAATATCCTAGCGGTGGCACGACGTTGCTGCTTGCCTTGAGAGCAGCCATAGGGTTGGGATTGATCCTCAGGGTCCTTGGAAAGGATCTGCGTTTGTGGCTGGAGGACTCAGACGTAAGCTTTGGGATTGTCCTATGTGTTGCGAGCCTGTTTTGTTGTGCTTGAAGTACCCCTGCATGCAAATGCTCTGTACAGGAAACCCTCAAAATGCCCATATATGGCCCAGGATCTAAGGGACACAGGCAATCTTAGCGCAGGAACTAGAGAGTGACAGTGGACGTCCATGAACCTCTCAAATGCCTAGACCCAAAGGCCCCCAATGCAAGAATCGCCTACACTAAACCCTGAACAATTTGACGCAGGACCAAATTGGAGCACAGGAGTGACATGAAATGCAGATTCTATTGTTGGTAGACCAAACCCTACAAGACCCTATATGTACTACAGATGTATATGTGGCAACCATAATATCACAATCGTATGGTCAACTACTAAATTCAAGACAGTTTGCGATGTACTTGCAGGGTCTTCTGGATCGCAGTAAGATTGCATGCTGTTCTTCAAGCTTTCTGCCCTTCATCTGTCTAAGAGGACTTTGTCCCTAAACTGCTCACTCCGCAGCTGCTGAACAATTCAGGCCACTTGCTTCCCTTGCCAAAGATGGAGCCATAGATTTAGCGATTGTTGCGCGAGGCTGTCTGGAAGGACATGAAGACAACCGAGCTTGGATTCGTCAACACTCTTGCTGAACCATTGTCTGCCTACAGACGAGCCTGCATTTGGGTAAAACACAGCCTACTGGCCCCTGGCAAGCAACTACAACTCAGGAAAATCTCTATTGACCTGGACCTTACCGCTTGCCAAACCACAGTCTGGTCATGAAATGAAGGCAGATGTTAGGAGCATATGAGATCAGAAGCGCCCTGCGTCTGTGAAGCTCCCGAAGTTAGGGACTATCTCCTGACCACCTTACTGAGCCTGAAAACAGAAGCCCTTTCAAAAATGGAAGAACCTCTCTGCGTCTAACAAATCTCCGCAAACCCAAGCGGAGCAGTTTCCATGCACTCCAAGAGAAAAAACCTACTCCCTGCAGCGAAAGCCCCAGATAGGCCCGTTGTCGTTCATTTGCAGGCTACAATACACGTTTTGCCTTGAGTGTGGGAGTCCCCCAAAGCTGGGGACCTCAAACCCTGGACTCTGGTGCCAGCTTGGCCACGCATTCTTGAAGGCCTTGCATGCAAGCACGATGGAGGCCACCTTGCCGGTTTGGGTCTTTGGCCCTTCGGCCTTGGGGCTATGAAAGCTCGGGGTTTAGGATCTGGGGTTAGTCAGCGGAGACGTGCATCATGCTTAAAGGTTCATGCCCTCAGTCTGCAGCACCCTGGTTCCCAAAACCCTCAACCATGAACTCCTCAGGCCCAAACCTCTAACCTGCAAAGCCTAAACGGCAAAGCCGTGTGTCTGTAGCGCCTGGGTGTCTTCCCACTGCGGATCTTGAGGATATTTGCCTGAGGCACTGTGGAAATGTCTGGGTCCTCGTCAACACTATGGGCTCTGGACAGAAAGGCACGTAGCACGCTGCGGCAAAATTGAAGCTCAACGTTCCGTTCGCCGAGCTTCTGATAACATGCTTCCTACAATTTGCGCTAAAGTTTATCGATGACATGTGGGGCCTAAGAATGTGAAAGCTAATGCTTCATATGAGGACTGCAAATTGTCTGTAGCGCTGCTAACTACACTCCATCCAACGAACTCGAAACACCAACAGAAGTCATACCAAGACTACTGCCCTGGTGGACTCCCGCCTTGAATCCAAATCAGGCACTCTTGCCGCAGGCGCTAAACTACGCTAATGCATGCTTTTGCTCTGGTCCCACTGTGCCTAAGGCCCTGATACCACTACAAGGTCTCATCAGGCGGAACTGGAAATCGACGAGACCCTGCACCACGAACTATTGCAATTTTTGCAGGGTAAGCAAGAAAAAAGATGACATGCCCTAATACCCTGCAACAAGCATCCCCATCCATCCTCAATGGCAAGCACCCAACACTAAACCTTGAATAGTCCTTGCAAAATCCCATCAGTCAGCCCTTTTTGAGGTTCTTAGCTTCCGTCGGGCAGCAAGCCAAAACCAGAACCGCCATGGCCTCGTGTACCTTCAGGAAACTTATCTCCACTGGCTTGCTGCTGAGGACTTTGAATCAACTTTCTTTGCCGGCTTTCCTTGACGAAGGTTACAAGGCCTGTGATTTTCTATATATCCACATTACGGCTACAGTTTCTTAACCCCCACACATCCACTTATACCAAAATTATATAGGCACCTTAGATTCATTCTATTATAGACGGTTCCTGGGCGGGGGAAATACTTCAGCTTTGAGCTTTGGGCTGCATGGGTTGCGGGCTCAAAGCTTTGGGCTTTAGGGATTAGGGCACAGAGTTCTAGGGTTTGGGGGGTTAGGTGGGATCCAGGGCTCTGGGTTGAGGGCTTTATAGCTCCAGCAGGGCGGAGGTTTGATCAGGGATGCAATGTGTTCACTTTCCTTGGTGTTTGGGGCTCTGGGCTTTCTTCTCAACTCAACGTCTCAAAATCATCATGCCAAAAGCTCGCAGAACTGAGGCCTGCAGTTTTTGGTGCTGCCGTATGGGGTTGAAGTCGGCGGTTTGGGGCTTGGTGTTTGCTTCGGTTTGAGGCTGAGGATCTTAGGGTACATAACCTGAATGGACAAGAAAATGGAAGCTGCTATACTGGAGAATCAAATGGAACAGAAGATGGAAAATGACATGGGAAACTGAAACCTGACCTCCAAAACCCTTTGACCTCAGAATCGTCGAATCTAAAATCCCAAGCACCAATGCCTTCTCGAGCTTTGAATACACCCACAGCTACCATACTGGCAACAAAAGGTTCACTGTGTTCCCACATCTCAAAACCTTTTCTCTCGAAATTCCCCTAAAGCCTAAAACCATGGCTGAAATCAATCCGCAAAAAGAGTCCAAGTCCCACTCCACCATAAAATCCTAAACTCCAAATCCTACATCCCAAGACCAAGCCTAAACTCTGATCTCTGAACCCCAGTGGTGCCTTGGCTCTCAACAAATCCTTCTCGACTTGTGAGGAGCCCTGACCAAAGTGCAGAGTTGTTCAGAGTTTTTAGGCCTCAGGGTGTAAGGACCTAGGTTTTAAAGTTTAAGGTGTTGAGTTTAGGGCTCAAAGTTTGGAGTTCAAGGTTCAGAGACCAAGGCTTCGGGGCTAACCTAGAAACTCAGTATGTATCAAGTGTCACCCTTTGAATAAGCATAGCGGATGCTCTGCTTTGAAGGTCCTTGACAAAAATCTGACGGCAGGCTTCCCACGTTCCTGAAAGCATCTCGACACGTCACACCCACAGATACACGCTTCGACCCAAAACTCAAATCCAAAACCTGAAGCCCAAAGAAGCCAGTACTCGCTCCTGGATGTACTGCACATGGCCAGTGTAGGCAGGGTGCCCCAGCAAGTCTAACGTCCTCAGCACGTGCGGCAATGAGCTTGGGATTTACGGTGCCCAAGCACCTGTTTTGCTAAGAACGCCCTTCCTGCAATGGGCATGACCCAGGTTCACTTTTTCTCAGGGCTCTCATTGCTTTTGGGAAGCATTTGCCAATGGCCCACTTCTCGAAGTTGAGCTCTCTCTGTCCGTAGTGACTACTGACAGAATATGGACTGCAAGAGTGTAGGCTTATTTTGCCAAAAAACTGAACATCAACGAAACAATCCAAAGGATGACATTACACAGAACCATCACAAATCATGCAAATACGATTTTATACTCATGGAAACCCTCATGATAGTAGTCATACCAATATCGGACTATTAACACTATGGAAAAACACGGCAAGTCCTAAGTTCTTAGCAAATTCATGTTGGATCGATAGCCAGCGTCTGACACGGCACATGAAACATACACTAGCTCTCCACAAGCACGACGAAGAATATGAAGAATCAGTGTGTCATGTTGAATAACAAAGGTTGTAATCCGCGATGCACGAATCTCACTAAGTAAAGGCAAAAGATCGCTACACAGATTTGAAGCCCCAAAGTCCACAACCTCAAACCTATCCTAAAGGAGGGTCTCATCTCTCCTAAAGGAGGGAACCCTGAAGAAACTTACAAATCTCATGATCACCTCACGAAGAAGCGTTGGCGCCTGAAGGTGCACCTTTAATTACACGTGTCAAAGCCTAAAACCAATGTTTTCGTGTCTGTGAGGGGAGCCAGCGAAGATGACCTGAAGCCTCGCTCGCAAAGCACAGTGTGAATCTCGAGCCTGGAAACCCTACTCCACAGCAATGCGAGTAGAGCAATACGAGGCAATACACGCTGAACCCTAAATCCATGATCCTCTAACCCTCAACCCTAATCTTGAACCCTAAACTGAAGCCTCAAGCTCCAGAGCCCCAAAGCCATAAACCCATAATCCAGTAAACCCCTCCAACCTCCTCCACCCATACACCCCTAAACCCATATCCCCGAACACATAAACCCTAAGCCCTTTCTAGACCCCTTGATGCGGCCGCATTTCTGGTGATCCGGTTCATTAGGTGACCTGAGCCAGAAGCAAGCGTATCCTTTTTTGGGGACTGCCGGGGGGGCGGGGGTTGGGTGTGAGAATTAGGGTTCATTGGGAACTGCGAGAAATTGGGTGCAAGGACTATAGGGTCCAGGAGCTTAGGATTCGGGATGTGGAGAGTTTAGGGAGTTTAAGGTCTGATGCTTTTGCTTGGGCCTACCGGTGGGGTAGTCATTGTGTTAGATTAGATAGGGTGCATGGGAGATATCCGTGATTTGGCAGACTTGTAAGCCTTCTCAGCATGAAGGGGACCATCCTTGTTTTGGGTTTCGGATCAAGCTTCTGAAGACTTTAGAGATTGGGGATCCGATTTTGCGGTTTGGTTGAGTTTGGTAAGGCTTCGAGATGCAAGCGGCACACAGCTGAGGCCAAACCGCACACAGCTGTTGCTGACACCCCCTTGCCTGCAGGACTGCATATGCCCAAAATCCTAAATGCTGATAAACATTGCTCCAAGGGGACCCCAATGAGATTTCCAACTGCAAAGTACGGAGTGAAGATAAATAGCAATCGTATTCTGTCAACATCATTGCGATACTTTGCGGAGAAATCCTCACATAGCCCAGCGGCAGGATGACGATGTCGCACGGCCGGGCAGGGCCCCGATCGGGATGGTAGGCCTGGAGCACATAGGCTGTCCGCTTTGCAGGCCCTTCGGGTGAAGGGTTACTGGTTGAAGGGTAAGGAACAGGGTTGACTGCCAAGGGTCTGGGAGCTAGACTTACAAGTTAAGGGTCCATGGCAAAGTAGGGATGTGAAGGGGCTGTCAAAGATGCAAGGCTTCTCAAAACAAGGGCACCCTGAAGAATGTATAGGAATTAGTTGTCTGGGATGAGCCTGAACTCTTTGTTTCTGCTTGCAGGCGTCTTGCTGAAAGCAGGAGAGCCGACCATGCGCTCCTCGTAGTCATCCATATCTTCCTCCTGCCTGAGCCTGCTCCACTCCGCCTTCCCTCCCGAAGCGGATCCTAAAGACTAGTACATTTCCGCAGTTCAGAAAAAGTCAGAGCCCAGAAAGTGGAAAGCGCACCTTGCTCAGCCAGCAAGCTTCTGCTAACAGTAGAAGATATCAATTGCATGCTTGTGGCTACCTCCAAGCATCAAGCCTGATACCTTAGGTCGGGCCCCCACCCGCTACCTAGTGACCACCAGAAATGATGGTAGTCAAGTTGATGTCCCCATGGCCATTTCCCCTACAAGGCGGGACCCCAGGATACTAAAATCCTTCTTATGGGAACCCTGGTACGCATAATTTTGAGAAAATCCAACTTTGCCACTATTAGCAGTGGCCTCGTAGAGCAGGAGGTTGAGAACAGGAAACTCCACGTGGCCCATGATGACCTGGCTTAGGGTTCATGACCCTACAATGACTAGGCCTTCTGAATATTCTGTGATCATCCTGGCTGGGCCTAGAATAAGAACAGTATTCTCAGTTACTTTGGGGTTCTGCTAGAATGAAAATGAAAAATGAATCCTGAGGCTACATATCACGAGGTTCCCTGCTTCTTTGGGGAAAGCAACTTCGGGGATGCCCTCAAGTTGATGCTGAACATCATGAAATAGTCCTTGGCAAAAGGAGGCCCAAATATGGTATGGGTCCTTGGGAGTTGGGGAGCAACAGTTCAGGGAAATTCTGATGCAGCCAGTAGGGGTAGTGCCTTGGCAATAGAAAGGTTAGCAGATTAGGGCCCAAAGTGCAACTGATTGATAACCCATCTGCGACAAAAAACAATGACATTGGTCTTGGTCCGTTTGGGCTTCTGCGAGCCTGAACCCTAAACTTCACTGAACTTCACATAAGGGCTTTCTGGGCCACCATGATATCGAACAAGCTCTGAATTTGGTTAACTAGCTAGTCGCCATGGTTGGGATGTCTCGAGACTTGGCTCAATTAACTCAAGGTTGGTGCTGAGACGTAATTTGGCAAACGCACGTCCACTGCACTGGGGTTGCTACGATGTGCGCATCGCTCATGCGTCTGTACTTGGTCCTTCCATCCAGAATCTACTTGCATTTTAGGGATTTGAGCGGTTAGGAGCTTCAAGGGTTTCATGCTTGGGACTCGGAGGGTTTCCGGATCGCTTGTACTGCAATCATATGCAGCCATGACTACCCAGACTACCACAGACCGAAAACCCTCTTGGTGCTACTTCCAGTTTTGGTGGAACGGTGCTCCAGCTAGTTGACTGCTTGGGTTTGGCTACCATGTATTGTTGGCCCCTGAAAGTCAGAAAACAAGCAATCCAAGAAACGAGACGGAGCCTTCTGTGTGGACCTTAGGCTATCGCTACAGTTCCAACAATACGCGCTGCAACCCCCAAGTACAATCTGATGCGCGGCAGGCTTCTGCTCAACCTGGACAAGGCAGGCCCTGTGTCAGGGGCGCATCGTTTGAACTTGAACCCTTGGTTCGGGCAGGGCAGAAAGGAGTCCCTGCAGTGTTTGCCGACTCACTGCGGACGTGGGCAAGGAGGCTATAACACGCAGTGTTCAAGATGTTTGGGGAAACCCAAAACGCCTGGCATGTCTTCAGAATCATACGACATCATACAAAGCAAGCAAACCCTATAGGAATCATGGAGAAATTCCTGGGGGCACTATGCTGTAGTAGCATGGCAAACATGGCAATGCCGAGATGCTCCGGCTGTAGGGCTGGGTCCAAAATCCAAACCCACCCATCTCCCAAATGACAAAATATAGCATAACATAGTAATATGGTACCAATATCAATATCTTTCAAAGGCAATATTTAAAAAATGCTTTGGGTGGGACTTACTTATTCAGCTGGGAGAAGATTAACAAGCTCAAACTCGGCATTCTTGACCCCAAAGCCCAAAACCCTAACCTGTTCGCATCAACCCCCGAAAGCTCTGAAGGCCTGAAACTATAGTCCCCCTTAAGTAGATATTATATGGAATGGACCCATATGATAATAAAATCCCCATATACCCCACATTCTATCTACTTAAGCTTGTCTATCAAACCCCCCCAAGCCCTGGCACTCCTCCGAGCCCAAGGATCTCTCTGGAGAGCCTGGCGAGCAGCTGGCGGTTTAGAGCCCAAAGTGTAGGGCTGGGGTTCTTTGCTTTGAAGGATGAAGGGGGATTTCCAAACAAACCCCCTGAAACTTACAAGTTTCTAGAATCATGCTGGAGCCTTCAAGATTGATGCCGCCTGCCAGGGGATGATGATGAAGGCCACAGTCCTCGTCACAAAGGCTAACCATGATCTGCAGTAGCACTCTACCAATTGCCACAACTTGCATTAACAAAAAGAAGCCTACGAGTCGTTGATATTGTCTTTGCGGTTGCGGTAGCTTTGAAACTGCAGCTGCAGCTGCTGCTCCTCATCCTTCCACTGACACTGGTGCTGCTGCTACGAACTACTACTAATGACAATCAAGATAATGCAGACAATAATTGCAGGCCTGCCACTGCTAGTACTGCCTCAACAACTCGCCACCACAACCACCACATCACCGCCGCCATGACCACGGTTGCCACCACCGCCTGTCATCATGTGTCCTCGTTTTCTGGTCATAACCCTGCAGCTGCTAAACCTCAAGGCTCATATACTATCTAGAGAACCTCGCTCGATTGTTAAAATGATAGCGCTGCTGGCAAAGGCACACCACCAGGATCAGCAGAAGGTGGCCACCGGGGCTGTCTGGTTCGATCCCTCAGCACTTCTGTGTGTTTTTGTTTTTTGTGCGAGTTGGGGGTTTTGGGGTCTCATTCGGGTCACAGGTTTAAAGTCTATTGCTTGACTTTTTAGGTAGATGTGGGTCTTCCGGACTGTCTGAGGTTCCTGACAAGTCTTTCCAGTGGGGCTTTCACGGCTTGAAGTAAGACGCTATGGCCCGTGTATGTCGGGCATATGCTGAAGCATTACGTAGGATAGGTGTAATCAAATTCTCCATGGGATTGATGGAGGACACACGTAAGGTTACTTCTGGGGTTCTAGATGAGTCACAATACACACCCAAAGATTCTATCTTCCTAGCAAAGTGCTATCAGATGGACTCCCACAAACGGGCCTCAAGTGTTGCAAACCCATTATGCGATTCATGTAAGGCTTACATGATTGTTTGGGCTGAACCTGCAAAGCAAGCAGCCCAGCGCAACGCGGGTTGAAAAACTTCAGGCAGGATTACCGATTATTTAAGTTTCCATAAGTTGCGGGACCCCAATGAAGCCCAATACACTCTATTTAGTTTCCATGTCATGTTCCATGTCCTTTTCCATCGCATTCTCCATTGGGGCACAGGTTTCAGTCATTGGGGACTCTGGGCGTTCACGGCAGAAGGCTTTTGAGGCTGTTTGCGAAACTGTTTCTACCATGCTTCAGCTGGAGTTGTGGGATATCTTGTGTCAGTAGCTGGACTGCAATAGGAGTTTGCGGTTGAGGATCTCAGGACTTCACAGAAGAAGCCCCATTTGTTTAGGGTTCAGGGTTTAGGGACTTCACAACAAAGGATGGGGCGGAATCCTGCACAAACTTTTCATGTTCTGCCTCGGGCCTAGGAAGCCCATCTCCCCACGATGCCCCTAAACTCTATCTACTACCTTAGGAGGACTGGAGACACTAAACCGTACTCCTAAACTCTAAGCTGGCTGGGACCATCAACCCAAAACCTGAATCCTGTTTCGCAGGCTTTGAACCCTAATCCCTACATTCTGGACTGGAACCCTGACACCCTGAACCCCACATCCTGAACTCTAAACCCAAAATCCGCAAGCCTGCAACCCTGAACTCTGAATTGAGGGATTTCCCTTCTTTCTTTTCGAGCCAAGACTCGAGGTCGCCCCAAGATCTCGATTGTGGTAAAGTAGAATGCTTCCTCGTTCCCGAACGTAGGGGCATTCCAAACGGTAGATGCAGTTTACGACAGGGACTACAATATTTTGAGGGGCATGGAAGGCGATGCCATTTTCTGGAAACTCCGCAACAGGGGGAGGTGTCGAGGATTCACGGGCTGCAACATGCAGGGTTGGGGGTCTTGTGCTTGGGGTCCACAGATTGGGCTTTGAAAAGGTTGGGGCGAAAGCCTAGACAGACCTGACTGTGGGGCTTTTAGGAGGATCAAAAATTCAGCCTGTAAGGCTGTGGGGCCAGGGGGATAAAGGACAAGTCACCAAACGAAGGTAATGGCTTGAGAACATGTTGAGCAATCTATGAGACGTCAAGTATGCATGAGAAGCACCCTAAGGATGCCTTCCCCAAAACTTCAATGAGGCCCGAACCTGAAAGACTGAAATCAAGATCTCCTCATCGCTAGAGAGCTACCTGGACCTCTTCAGGCTTAGCCCCCTTGGTGACACATATTCCCTAAAACCCCCTAAACACCCTAAGCCTCAACATCCCAGGGCCGAGTAGCATGGAAGGGCACACTGGAGGCTTGGTCTGGTAACACCTTCATGTCATTCTCGATCAGCCTTCGGGCTCTGCTTTGGGGTGCATTGAACCTGGTTTAGGGTTAAAAGCTCTGTCTTTCTCCATGACCCGTACAAGCATTGAGTTCAGGGCTGTTCCAAGTTGAGAATGCTTGGAGTCTGTGTGCTGCATCTGGGCCCTTCATTCTGGGCTCTCTGCTATGTTTGCTATGTTTTGAAGTTTCCTGTTCTTCAGCTTCTTGCTCGATGCCTTGAGGTATCCATCTTGCCATGTCTACAATAGGTAGGCATATTCCGAAACACCGGTGGCATCCAGAATAGTAATCATCAGAGACCATAGGATATTGCCTGCTTGTAACTTTGGCTTCCCCATACCTAGTTTCCAACGAAACATGGAAAAGCCTTCCTCAACTGCATAATCCCCAAAAATCATTGCAGTCTCCCTTCAATTTTCCATGTTCTTTGCCGCTTGCGTTTCCGTTATCATAACCCTCAACACAACACTCAAAATTATACAAACTTACGTCGAATTCCTTTTAAGTTTGAACTCTGCAAAGGCAACCCAGGCCAAGCCGCTGGTAGAAGCCAGCCGCTGTAAAAATCAAGCAGAAGAGGCCAAAGCCCAGCCTAAGTTGCCAGACTGTTTAGGGCTTGAGGTTTTAGGCCTTAGGGTTTAGGGCTTAGGGTTTAGGGTTTAGGGTTTAGGGCTTAGGGTTCAGCATCTCAAGTCCAAGCATTCTCCTGCTAAGCAGTTTGATCTGAACACAAAAAGAAGTTTAGGGTTTAAGAGCCTCAAAAGTTCAGAACAATGGAGAATCAGATAAAGATCTGGACATGCCTACTGTCCTCCAAGCAACTATGGAATCTCATCTAGACCTGCTTGCAAAAAGACCCCACTGAAAAAGACAGTAGTCTTTACAGGCCCCTGTTTGGGACTCCATCTTAGAGGTGTAAGCTCAGAGTTTTAAGCTCAAACTTGCAACTCCTGCCTTGCCGCCCCACCCAAACCCATCCCTAAATGAGGGAAGCCATGCAAGTGCAAGATCAGTTGAGTAGAGTTTTCTATCAGTTCATGAGGGCTGTAGTTATGTGCCCTACGGGTAAGGTACACTCCCGTAAACACATATCCAACCTCATACAGAGCCGGCGTATACGCACAATGGCCTTCGTGCTACCTCTGTTTGGGATTCCATGTTTGTACTGAATCGAGAGGATACATGACCGGTTCCTACAGCTTATAACCATGGTACAGAGCCACGTGCTGAAAGTTGAACTTTGCGTGCCGCCGATCAGGAACTAAGGAAGTTATCTGGTTGTTGTGAATATTACCTGAAGTTTCATCTCTATGTGCTACATTTGTAGCCATGCCTATGCAATATGAGCACTGTCGAACTCAGAGAATGGCTGAGACACCTACAGACTGGCTAAAAGACCGCTGCAATCTGGCAAACGAAAGAAGACACACCGGATTGTGTAACGCCACGCGTGTATACACATAAGACGTAAATACAACTAGCGGCTCATGGAGCTCACCTACTTCCAACAAGAGATGGAAAGAAAGGAGAGCTTGTATCGCTGCTGATAGGCATGGCAAAGCTTGTCATTCGGACGAAAGTTAACAACATCCTGGTTGGTATCAGAGTGATAATACAAGCAAAAGTGGTTGCTGCAACATTATCAAAACTCAATGACTTGAGGTGTTGGGGGTGGCCAATAATATGGGGTTTAAGATGCCAAGCAGTGACTACATGGCCCCTATGGGTCTCAGACAAGTACATGCATTTATGCGCTTTTATCCATATTCATATATCTGTATGTGTTTATTGCTTCGAAGTGCGGGGCACTCAGGATGCTATTAGATTAAGATCATGACTGCTGCTCAGCTGCATCGACACCTCCCGTGTTACATCCTGAAGGAGTCGACAGAGATAAGGGGGAGTTCCCAAAACTAGGGGTACCTTGACGGGAGTTCTTGCTTTTGGAAACTATCATGAATCGGGGTGAGTGTTAAACTTTCGGGGTTGGGCTTTACGGCTTGGAACCGGTTCGGGTTGACTTGCGAGAATTTCAGGCAAACAGGTTCTCAACAATACGGCCATTACTGTCCCTTCGTGGCTACCCTGAATAATAGAGGTGGCCCAAGAAAAGGACCTTGTTTTTTGACAGCCCCGCCATCGCTAAGGCTCCCAGCAGGCCACGGAGGATAGTTGTGCACATGCCAAGAGATTAGTTCCTCACCACCACGCGGAATCGTAGCGTCCAGAACAACAAAATCCAAAAGAAGGGAGCAGCACACTGCCAGGGTTCCCTTTAAGGAACCTAGGTCCACCAAAAGAACGGAAGAGCACACCTGAAAGACTGAAAGAGCACTACCAATAGCTCTGGCCACTGTTCACATCCTACAGACATTTACAAGAGGAGACCCAAATTCACTTGAGGTCCGGGGTTAGGGACCTAAAAACACAAAATTGGATCAGCCACTGGATTCCAAGTCCTAAGGTCAGAGTCCCAATAAAGTCCAGAAGACCGCTACAAAGCCTCACAACTCTGATGTTCCAACCAGCCCTTGCGTGTCCTCCGGTCTATTGCGGAGAAAGCGGAAGGATCGCAGTATCCGGAAGAGCCTCAACAACATGAGATTCATTGCCTTCAAGCTGGTACGCAGGTTTGGGGGCATCTCAATAGAAGTGTCACAGTTCTCAGCACACTTCCAATGTCACTCCTTTGTTGCATGCTAACCACAGGCGGGCATGATGACTGAAAGTCTGGGTTTGAGGTTTGAGGTTGCTGTGCAGAGGAACGAGCTGCTTCACAGGCTTCAGTCATTCCTTTGAAGGATGTCTCTCAAGATGGCATGAACATGTTGCTGAACCAGAGCTTGCGAAGGCAACGCCTACTCGACTTCTCAAAGCAAGATTCCCTTCTGTCGGCTCCCAAAACGAGTGGCCCCTTTCTGAAAAAATACCTATTTGAAGACGTAGCCATGCGGCATCACGTACTTGGACTCGGCATCAACCATAAAGCATGCCCCTGAACCGTGAAGTCAAAGAAAGCAGCCAAGATAGAACCAACTTGTTTCCACCAGCAGGATTCCCGATCTCCTGAAAGCAAAGGATCTATCTTACAGAGACCCCCACTGAAGGAATCACAACCTTAAGCAGCACCTTTATTCCAAGACATAGGTGCTTGGTAATTCGCACCACGCGCAGCACCACGGAAGTGTCATGGTCGATGCCAAACCTGGGCACGGACTCAGGGCTTGAGAAAGAGCCGCCCCTGCGGCCGCAGCCGCAGCTGCCACCAAAGCATAAAAACAAAACACTGACCCATTTCTTATAAGGTTTGAAGTCTCAGGTTTGGTGCTTAGGTTTCCTACGCTGCCGCCCTGACACTCAGAGAGGCTGCGTCACTCTGGGTGCCAGACACCTGGTTGAAGACCAGGAAGGGTGCCAGGGTCACCACATCCACAAAGGCCATCAAAGAGTAGAGGAACCTCAGAGAGAAAGACCCTTCGGGGTTCACAGCTGCTAGGCTTCGGGAAGCGTAGCAAACATGATGAAGATTTCAATTCACCCTTCCCAACAAAGCCGTAACAAGGAACTGGACTTGTCCCGTTGGTTTAGAACAGCTCTTCCATGCGGTGAAGATGGAGGAGGTAGTCTAATCCAGGCTCCTGCGCCCAGCCCCCAGCCCAATGACTCTGTCAGTCCACATCACTCATCCACAGCCGTAAGCCTCCGACCCTAAGCCTACTTTTCCCAGACTCCTCAAAAAAGGCCATCTCCTGGAAACCAGACTGGTTGGTTCGGGGACCCAGTTGGGGCTTTTGTACAGGGTCTGGGGCTTTGGTAAGTACTAACAAACGGCAGAGGAGCTCAAGCTTGTTCCTGCTGATGTAGAACTGGAAAACATAGTCCACCCCAAAGAATGCCTGAGATGGGCAGCCATCTACGTGAAAGAAACCCCTGAGATGAGAATTCTGCAGCTTGGGACAAGACTATGGCAAACCCTACGGGCAAATAATCTAATCACGCCAACTTTCAGCCTCAGCTCAACGATCTTGTGCTCGAGCTTGCATTAAGAAATCCGGTCCCTAGCAATATATGAGAGGATACTGCTAGCATCACAGGAGGGTATGCAGTGGCAAAGTCAGAGTGAGGGAAATTGCCGTAGCAAAACGCCAGTGGTGTCGATGGAAAGGATGGAGACGATGATGACCATGATGATGATCATCATAATTATGATTATGATGCTGGTGGCGGGTTTCAGCACTGGGACTGTCACCACCAACACCACCTCCACCGCCCTAGTCATCATCAATCAGAACAATGACGGGAGAAAGAATCAAGGTTGACTCTAAGGCGACAATCAACCATCTCAGCTACTTGCAGGAGGCTGGTCAAACTCGTGACCTCGTGACCTCAACAATCGTATGTGTAAGTACACACGAGAATAGAACCTTCGGCGTAGAGACATCAGACCATGGAAGACACCATGAACCCCAAGCTTTAGACTGTCCTAAAAAAAAACTCTGCAGATTACAATTCGCAAACTGTTGGGTGACTCCTGTAGAGACTCCACAAGAAGCCCTGGATGCTAAGATGGTCAAGAAATGACAATTTAGAATGCGATAACACGACTCCGATAGTTAAACCTAACCCGACTTCCGAAAGGTAAACCTCCATGAGCATGTAAAACCATACATGAACCCTGTGTCCTCCCATACACACCCTAAGGGAACACACCCTGCAGCTACCACGGTGCATTGACAATCCGCTCCAGCATGGAAAACCAATTGCCGCTGATGCCATAAGTCTCCTCAGAGCTTCACGGTCAGCATGATCTGGGGGATTGTCAAAATTATGGTCCCTTTTTGGGTCCCCTAAATTAGGCCCCGTGTTAGGGCCCGTATTATAATAGGGACCCAAAAAGGGACCATAATTTTGACAATCCCCCATCTACATCTGGATGAAGAACTCCAAGTTTAGCACCCTACACTAAAATTGTGGTACTTTATTATTGGGACTCTCATGGTCTGAAAGGGGGACTTGAGATGCAGAGATATCTGTTGAGGACCTGGTGACAAGGACTTTTCTCCACCTGTACAAACTAATGTAAAAGGATCATTTCAGCACTAGACGGGGTTGACACGGGATTGAAGGGCATATAGCAAGCAGCATATTCTTTCGAGCCTGAAAGCTTTAAGAATGCAGGAGAAGCCAATCCTCCTCCAAGCAAATCCCACAATTGTCGAAAGCAGTTGAGGTCATTTTGCTGGAGACCCCGTTGGTCGTAGTTGGTTAAAGGACCTCGCAGCATCAAGCAAACGGAACCTCAACAAATCCCAACACTAAACCCCAGACCCCGAGAAAAAAAAGCTGCGGGAATTCAAATTCCAATGCTTCGGACATAGTCTTCTGAGTTTTTGGAAATCCTCCATCTTGAATCAGGGCTGCACCACATCATCCAAGGCTGAGAGCGCTATTCTTTGCTGTATTCTTTCCGATGTCGTGGCTCAGGTCCAGGCTCATGTGCCGCACTTATCCCCTCAGAGCCTCGCTAGAGGCCGTTGAAGCAATTTTCGGGGACACATTTTCAAATCATAGCCTAAAGCGCAGAAGAACTTATGACCCCAAGCGCACAACAATGGTGAGGGTGAAAATGTTGAAATTGAGACCCGTTCAGGAAGCCTGGTAGAAGAGACACCTGATCCAAAACCCAAGCTCGGAGTCTGAAACTCCTTAGACACCCAGTTCCCACTGCAGCCAATTTGCCACGACCTCAGTTGGCATCTCACGTTGTTCACAGGTTACAGACTTGCAAGGGTTCATTCTTATGGAATCCTTCTTCTCAGCACATTGCGGTTTGTAGAAGAACTTCGTGAGGGCCTAAGCAACCGCTACTTCAGGTTCCTGACTGCAGCTTGCCTGAAAATCGCGTATGGGCCTTTCCCCCTTTGCAGGGTGCTTGTTGAGGACTCTATCGATTGAAGCATATTGAAATGCAGAGAAATACTCATGTGCAAGCCCAGTCCCCTAGGTAGAGGTAGGGACTTGGGGTGCAGCTTCATTTGAGGTTTGCATAATGGCCCCAAGCAGTGGCTGGAACTCTAAACGCTTGGTGCAGCAGAGCCACGTAAAGGCTGCACAGCACCAAGGACAGCACCGTCTGCATGACGTCAATACGTTCCAATACTTGCAGTCCTTCAACGCACCGGCTTGAGATAGAGTTTAGGGTCTAGGTATAAGGTCGAAACACAAGCAAGCTTCCTTGAAGACAAAACTGCGACTACAGGTTTTCATATCTAGGTCAGGCCCCTTAGGATTTTAGTCACGGTTTTGAGAACTGTTATATGTTGTAAAAGAATGCGTTGAGATTCTGCAAAGCTGCACGGTCCATGATTGGGGATTCAACTGTTTTAGTCCTGCTTCAGCAGGGAGAACCTGAAGCAAATAAGGGGATGGGGACTTGGCTTTCCATCAAAATTCTATCTGCCTAACGATACATGGACGCCTCTACGCTTGTGGCAGCCGCATGCAATGGTGTGAAAGTCTTAGAGTAACATGCATTTTACTGTCACCACCACACTCCCCCACTCAGCCCAAAAGTCGAAGGTCTGTCCTTGATACCATGTCTGTTATAACCATCCCTTCTTGTATCTAACAGCGTAGGTACCATGAAGAGACTTCCGCTTGGGTTCTTATCCGGCAAATCTCGTAGATACAACTCCTGAAAGGAAAAAACTTCAAATGGTGGGGCTTGGTTGTGCGGCCTTGGGTTTCCAGGAGGGTTAGGTTTTAGGGTTTCAAGGGCTTGGGGTTAAGAGTTTTGCCCAGGAGCTATTCAAGAAAATCAGCAATCTCTGCCGCGGCGTGATAACCAGAGGCGTTCGCTTGGTACGCCTGCCAGCTACAGGAAGTAGCGTTACAAACGGATTCCATAAATTGCTGACGGGCTAATCAAGAACTAGATAAATGCGAAATACAGATCATGTGTATGTTGCGACTGCTTATCTCTCATTACTTGCTAGGAACTTTGCAGTCCAGAGCCGACCAGATCATAAGACTTAACAATCTCAGGCAGCAACACCTGCACAAACCTCTAACCAGAGACCCTGACAAAATGTAGATCTCCAAGCGAAGCAGCCCATAACACCTACCAGCATCTGAGTAACTGACCACATCACAAAAAACGAGGCATCTGAACGCCAGCTTGCAGACCAGACCCTGACATATACACCGACACCCAATAGACATAGGCAGTCGGTCAAAATGCGACCACAAAACAACTCCAAGCAAACAGGATCGCACCACCGAGAAAAACTCGCAGCAACTGAAAGCCCAGGACACGAGCAGACGATGACGTATAGAGACATCTAGAAGGGACCAGACCGTGACAGCTCGAAAGCTTTCCGCGGACAAGACCCTGACACCTAGAAGCCTTTTTGCACCAGACCATGACACTTAGAAACCTTTCAGCGGACCAGACTGTGAGCGACACCTAGAAGCCCTTTCAGCGGACCAGACCGTGACACCTAGAAGCCCTTAAGCTCACATGTTACGCACTCCACCATGAACTCATGGTCCAGACAAGTCTTGGCCTAATCCGCCGCATGCAAAGGATGAAGGCAGTCATGAGGGCCTTCGAAGGAACGAAATTCCCACAAGAGTCTTGTCACACCGTAATGTTCAAGTAGTGGTCTGCAGGAAAATGATGAGGAGCATACAAGCATCATTCTGGGGATCATGCTAGAGCATCGAAAGGGTCCAGAATGATTTGCATGCTGTCTTCCGGTGATTTGCTATCTCATGTCATCATGCAAGAGGAAGATCAACGCATTCTGCTTGTAGGTCGAGCAGATGGTTTGCTGGGGTATCTGTCACCATCAGGTTTAGAGCCCTCATCTTTCGGTGCTGGGCAGAGTAGATTCTGAATTTCTTGCCATGGCAGTCTACGAAGAACCCTCGGGTGTGAAAAGTGAATATGTAGGCCAGAAATTCAAGTGAGAGATGCAAAGCCATTCAGGCTTCGTTCTCAGGCTTCCTCAAAACAATGTGCCGGAGCTAGCCGTCGGACAGCCGTTGACATACACCTGCATCTTCATGTGATCCCTGTCACCGTATAGCCCTGGCTCTACGGAGCTTTGTCCACTCCTGGCAAAACCTTGTCAAATGCCCGAAGAAAGCCTGCATCATCTTTCTAAAAGCCTTGAAACCCCACGCCCCATAATCCATGAGCCCCAACCCCTATATACATCCTCGACCTGAAATCCATCAAACATCAAATCCAAAATCTGCCAAACCACCGTGCTCTACATCGCCTGAGCCCTACACAACACACCACCCCAGACCATTAGCAATGCCAGAATCCAAATTCCAACAGGACGTGTGGCATAGTATGCCAGGACCACTCCCACCAGAATCAGAAGCGGAGCATACTCCGCAAGAAGGCCATGTCTGTGGAGAAAAAAAAAGTTCGGTGGTTTGCAGTTGAGGGTGATTTGGGGTCCAGGATGTTGGGGGTTAGGGATTTGGGGGTCATGGAAACCAGAAAAAAAAAGCGACACCTTGAAGATATGGGGTCGCTTTTGGGGTTTAGAGTTTAGGGTAACGGGGTATAGCAAGGGCGCCCGGATTTTGGAAATACCCACTCATCTCTCAAACTGTCCAAGGTGAAACGGGTGATTCTAAGGATAGTTGAAAATAATATCCGGTCAACCATTCAAAAACAAACTTACGGCGAAGACGAAACAAACGCGCATGATTCGCAGACGTCTCCTTCAAGCCTGCACTTGCAAGTCCTTAGCCCTCCCTCCATATGAGCTATAATCTGCACTCTCTGAAGGAGGTTATGTGGGGGATTATATACGGGAGTTTAGACTGTAGCTCATATGGTGTTGCTCAACGCAGCTCTTACACAATCCCTCATCAAACTCCGCAACTCCAAGGAAATCTCCATAAAACCCTGGGCTACCCAAGGTACCCATCTTTGGAGAAGCCACATCTCCTCCATTCCTAGCACTCATGACAACTGAAGAACCATTCTGTAGAGCCAAGCTTCTCGCCCTCCAGCAGCATCCTTGCCAGAACAACGGCATGAGTTTAGAATTTGATTGGTTTTGCTGAAGCCGTGCACGCCGGGCTGCGTAATTTGGCGCCGCACCAGACTCAGGTTTCTGCAGTTTCTGGGCCACTCTTGCACTGAGTACGAGCTCTTGGGGTTTAGGTTCATTGTTTGGGGTATAGCTTGGGGGCTTGGTACTTCGAATCCTAGAATTAGAGGTCAGAGTTGAAGGTCCCGGGCTTGGGAGTTAGGTTTCAAGAGGTACCGACATCTTCATACTACTCCGACAAAAGAATGACTAAGATCATCATCAAAATCTTATACTGATGCTTCGAGAAGATTTGACAATAAATCTTGCATCAAACGGGCTTGCATTGAACAGGTAGCGCATGCTCTGCATCTAGGACTTCGTCTGAGAATTCAGTTCTCATGTTTGGTAGCAGGCATTAAGCGTTGTCTAGCTCCCACAAGATACACGAAATAAGCCTGGGTGCTACCTCAAAGCACTCAGCGACACAACAAATATATCTTGATACCACTTCAACCCTCAACCTTGAAGGCCACAAAAACCATGGGCCAGGACTTCCAAGTTTCAACAGTTAACTTGCCCCAGCACTGTGTCCTCCCGTCATGTTCCTGTAGAACCCCAACCTTGACAAAAGGTCAACAAAGTCCCTCAACCTTCGCCTCCAACCAGAACCAGAAAACCCCAAAAGCAAACCATTCAAGGATCAATATCATATCATTGACTCTTACCTGTGGTTCAAGACTTGTCACTAACCGTAATCATGAGCGGCCAAAAAATGTGGCTTGCGGTTCAAAGTTTTCAAGGACTTGGGGCTTGAGGATTGCAGGGCTGCGGGGCTTCAGGAAATACCATCCAGCTTTGACAGTTCTGGGATGAACATGAGGTCATCGGATATGGTGGTTGAACTCGAAGTCTCAATAAACTCAAATGGACTGTTGAGAAATCCGTCTAGAACTGCCCAGGATCCGCAAACCTTATGCGATCCAGAGACTTATGTTCGTAAGCCCGAATGCCTACATTTTAGGATCTCTCATCACAAAGGCACCGTTAAGGACTGGAGAAAAATTGTAAGTACCCCTCTGGAGGATTGTTGGAGCCATCTTGAAAAACTCCCCAGGGTTGCATCTTAAGGCATTCAACAGAGTCTGGGCAGAATGTTCATCAGGAAGCCCTTCCCTCTGCAAGCTTCATAGCCTGGGTGCCCAGGCCCAATCCCAAAGCCTCAAACCTGTCTCGAACTTCAATCCCATAAGCCCCAATATAACCCCAATATAAATCCTAAATAATAGTGTCCGTTTTCCTTTCCATTATCCCAGTACAACCAGTATAAGCCCAATAGAACCCCAATATGACCCCAGTATAACCCCAATAAAGCCCCATGCAATTTCGGAGGGTCCTTGAGAGCGCTGCAGCTTTGCGCAGCCAACACTAGCCACGCTGAGGCGGCGCGCATTGTCCGCGCCGCTTTGTGGGTTAGGGTTGGGGTTTAGGGTCGGGGTTTAGAGTTGGGGCCTTGGGGCTTGAGGCTTCGGATTGAAAGTGTTCTTTTGCTGGGGTTTCAGCTTTCAGTTGAGTTTTGAGCTTGAGCGTAATGCCCATCTTTTAGGAACCCTGGAAAAGCATTTAACGAGAGGCGTTTAACTTCCTTAACACAAGAACCCCTATCAGAATATGCCAATGCTTGGGTTTTGGTGCTTCCTGGTCCCCCTACAACTTCAGGAGTTCCCATGCTTTGGTAGCTCCAGCGGTTCATGTCCTGATCCCATGCTTCCCTCGGCCAGCGATGTTGCAAGAGCAGGCACATCTCCAAGCACACACAAAAGCGCCACCTTACATATGAGTCGTAATGTCCAAGCTATTTGTATGTGAATGATACGCGTTGCGAGTAACCCCTGAAGAAGAGCAACAGGGACGTCCAATCCTCAGGAACTCTGTGTCTGCAACTTGAGAAGCAACCTCAGTAGCTCCAAGCCTTTCATGGTCTTACATCCTTCGCACACTCCCTATCCTAGGTAGCGTGCACCAGAAAACATTGACAAAATGCGAAACAAAAACTACGCTCAACGTGCAACTGACTTTCTTCTTGACTTAATCACTGGCATCAGAAACTAAGCACTGCCGCTGACGCCAGCCTCACAGTTTTGCTGAAGAGGAATGTGACATAAGAATTGCTGCTGCACTCTCTCACGGTTATAGCGTCTCCAACGGGTAGACCCAGCAAACTGAAAATCATATTGAGCTACAGTCAATGTTTCCTACATAATTTTGCGGACATGGGTTCCTTATTTGGGGTTATATTAGGGACTATGCTAAACTACGAGAGGGATCCCTATGTGCACTGTCAAGGGTCCCTTCGTAAACCTAATCTTGACAGTAGCTCAATATCTGTTGTCTTAAGTGCCCTGAGCTGAGGAACACTAGCACCAATGGAGATGCTCACTCCCATTGCAAACATAATAGTGAATGAGTGAGTGAGTGAGTGAGTGAGTGAGTGAGTGAGCGGCACCTGAGGGGACAGGGCCATGTAGTAACAGCTCCGGTGTGGGGACCTACCAAAGAAAATGACAAAATTTGCCAAAAAGTGTGCACACAACAACCATCCTAGACACCTCACCACCGCTGGTGGTGGACTACATCCTGCATTATCCCCACTAAGAGGTATGCCACAATGCCCAGGGTTTGGGCTGTCTCAGTAACATGCCATGGTTGCTTGGATTTGTTGCATCTAAACCCACGCAGGATTTAATCCATCAACAGCAGGGGCTGCCACACGCAACTGCTGCCCCTCTCCCAGGGAAAGCCAAATCCTTGTCCTTCTTCGCAGGTTCGTCATTTTTTTGGAGCGCGCGCATAGATTCGAACTGCAGTCCAACTACAATCCGAAACACACATCTCCCATGTTGTCGTCATCATCATTGCAGCAGCAGAGAATAGATGCGGCCACGGGGTAGTGGCCAAAGACCTCGATATTTACACCGAAGCAAAAAAAATAGTTTGTACGGCGGTGACAGCTTCGTAAGAGAGTCCAAATACTGAGCTGTGCAAGGTCTTGGGACTGGATCCATTTCACCTAAGACATGTCAAAGAGTCATACGACCAAGTCCTTACTCCCCAACCCCAAGCCCACACATCCTCAATCATGAAAAATGCCAAACAAGACAGCCAGGTTGTCGACTACGGCTAAAACCGCTTGGAAAGCTTCACGCTTGGTAGGCTTCCTGAGCTACCCTGCTGCCCAGAATAGACAATGAGGCCCTGTATGTAAGCTTCAACAAAACTCAGAAGCACAGAAACTGGATTGCCGGAGGATATGTGCTTGGAGACGACAAGGCAAGTGATCAGGACGAAGAGTCTATTGCGAGGACTGCTGTGAAGCTGTGGTTCCTTTGGTTTCCAGCGGAACATGTTCTCACCACTACCGCCATCACCGCTGCCAGGTCATCAAACCTATCTTGCTTTTCGAGTGCACTCCACTCTTCGTGAGCCCAAGCAAGTCAGAAAACAGAAGAATAACTTGGTAATAAAGCGAGGTGCCGCGATCGAAGGGATCGAACATGTCGACCAGTTGGAGCCCCTCCTGCCGTTCAAGAGCCCGCGGCTTTGCTGCAAGAAAATAAAAACGGCCTACCATGATGCAAAACCATCTCATGCAGGTGTTGATATAATGCAGTAAAAAAAGCCGCGTTGCGTCGCTTACCTTGTATCCGGGAAACAGATTGAACTTCCGTAGTAGCAATCTGGAAAAATGACTGCCGGGGCATTTCAGACCTTAGGCCTGAAAAAGCTTCGAAAATTGGAGCAAGTACAGTTGGCAGCTTCCTTTTCAAGGGGACTTCAACATGGATAGACTCCAAAGTACCATAATCCTGACTATGGAGACCCCAAAAAAGGTGCCCTAATCTTAGGAAACCCCATGCAGAGGTCTAGGGGTGGCTACACTGAATTTGGAGTCTTAAGGATCTTTGGATACTTGACGCCGTGGTTCTGGATTCAAGTGAGGCGGGCTTTCCAGAAGTGAGGGGTCCCCTTTTGCGGATGGCGGTCCCCTATCTTCAAAAATCACACTCCTACCCCTATACCCCAAAGATCTAAAATCTAGATCACGGATTTTGTAAGATGCTCCTCCTACACTCGTAAGTACCCACTATAACCAGGGCATCCCAAATCACGGGTACAAGGACGGTACTTGGTTCTGTTGGGGGGTGTCTGGAAGCAGCGGTTAGGTCTGGGGTGTTCGCGACAGAGGGTTATTTCTTCTTCTACTAATACTAGGCATACTTATTTTTGGTATTTGGCGACTCTCTTTTGCGTGCTTCTTTGTCTGAGTATGACAGCTGCCATTGCTATTTACAGCATTTCCTCTTTACAGAATCTGTTCTTCACTTGTTTTTCCTCTTCCAGTTGCCAGTCGGGATTTTTCGTCTTTTTTTTGAATTTTGGTGGTCGAAGCAGCCCAAAGAACTAGTATTTGCAGTAAATTTGGCCCTTGGTACGTTTTCTGAAAGTATGCTTCTTGGATACTAGCATTTTGGGGGGGATTACTGCGGGACAAGTGCAAATCTGGAATTTTCTGGATTTTGGGCATGAGTACATGTGCGTCGGAATGCCCGCCACATATGCCCAACAAGCCCAGACGACAAAACGCCGGGCATTGCAGTGCCTGATTATCAAGTTCATAAGTCTGGAGAAATGCCAACTTGTGCCAGCTGCCTGAACAACAAGCTGTAATTACTGATACGCTGACATAGCCCTGAGAATTCACATTCTTCTGGGCTTTCAAATTGCTGATTCCCATGCTCCAAACCCCAAGGCCCCGCAGCCAAAACCCTAAACCCTCAAACGAGAACGCGCAACGCAAAAACCTGGAACCCCTACACCGCAAACCAAAAAAGCCTCAGCGGCAAACACCAAACCTCCGAGCCCTCCCAAGCCCGACGCCAAAGCATAAAAACCCAAAACCCTCCCAGCGTTAACCCTGCAGCGCCCGGACCTGGGCGAAGGCTCCCATGGCCTCCGCGTCCTGCGGCGCCGCCCGCGCGGCTTTTAGATGGCCCTGGTCCTGGCTTTCAAAAGGAGTCCGTAGAGATACGTTTAGGAGCGCAGAAACTGCTAGCTATGCACACTTTAGTCACACCTTGACATCGGCTTTGGATTCGGTACTTAGGGAACTCAATTTTGGGGCTTGGTTTCTCTGCGGGTGCAGTGGAATCATTTTAGGACTTTAAAATTCTTCAGAGCCGCGTAGGCTTGAGGTTTCGGGGTCTAGAGGCTGAAAACGAAAACAAATTGGAGTTTGCAGCAAAAATCGCGCGTCTTCCGCATTGATACAGAAAAGTGTCAAACGACTGTAACTATGCACGCTGGCAAACCCACTCAACAAACGACCACACGTATGCTTGCTAAAGGCGCAGAAAAGTCATAAAACTCTAGATGTGTGTAGAGCGGTAGGTCTGTGAAAGCTACCAAAAGCCATTCGACTAAAAATCTACAGGAGTCGTGAAACGAATACGAAACAACTGGAAGAAGTGCACGAGCCGTAGTTTGGTCAGTTTTGGGTTCCCAGCAAGGTTTGGGTCTCAGGCCCCGGAGTCATGAGGCTGTCGCAAGGGCCGTTGAAGTTTGAGCACAGTGCCTCGATAAAGCTGGAGAATCTGAACCTTGATGTGGCAGGGCCTCAACAAGGTTTTTTGCGTTTGGGGAAAAGAAATGTGGCCCACCGCTAAGGCGCACGGACCGGGACTTGAATGCTAAGCCTGGAAGCCCAACCTGAAACTAAACCCCCAAACAGACCCACCCAAAACGTCAAACCTGAAAAGCCTAACCCCTTTCAAGCCTTGATAGAAATGAGCTGCTATGCCTCCAAGTAGACGCGGCTGCCGGGTCGCCCCAGCGCCCTGAAGAGCCTAAGCAATGCTCTTGAGATGGAAGGTGGATGGACTGTGTACTGAAGGGATCATGGAGAGGCTTCGCCCTGGGGTTTAGATTTCGGGCTTCGGGAATCTGGTCCAGGAATGAGGGTGAGGGTGTGGGAGGGCCGACGGACGGTTCATACGCATGTCGATGGCCGGGGATGCTGCCCACTGCAAACCATTGGATTTATATTGGGGTTATATTGGGGTTAGATTAGGATTATATTGGGGTTATATTTGGATAATGGAAAAGAAAATGGAACCTACTAAAATGGGGTTAGAAGTTATATGGCATCTCTTTCGTCGGTGCGTTGGTCCGCCAAACCTCGACCGCTCCCGAAAACGTAGATGCTACTTCCTCTAACTATAAAGCCCCGGACCCTTGACAAATCCGTTAATCCCGAAGTATGATCCGCTGAACTTCTACTCTACACCCAAGAACCTCCTGTCTTCTCGCAAAGATCTCCCAAAAACCTCACCCTGCTTGGAAGTAGAAGCCGGGCTAGCAGAAAGAAAAGATGAAAATACTCGCCACCTCACATATGACAACCCCAAGCTTAAGAAGCCCTAAACCCCGAACAGAGATATGCTGGCCAAGGTGCCGGGCAAACTCACCGAGACGCTTCTTCAGCTCCCCCTGCAAAACTCAGGGGTCGCCCCTTACACCAGTAAAGGGTGTAGGGCATCCTTGCTACAAGCTTGCTTCTTGTTCCTACAACATAAAACTTCCCTGATGCATCCTACAAATGCATCAGCAAGGGGCGATGCTTCCTACAGATGGCCGGCAAATACAGGCTTCCTTCCATACTGCCAAGCTCATAAACCCTAAGCCAAAAGCGATGCATGGTTCAGGTCTCATGTGTACAGAAAAATTTGAGTGTATCCTTCCTGGAACCATGATTCTTCAACAGGCGTCACACCGGGTCTCAGGCTTCAGCGCTTGCAGTGCAGGGTAAGGTGAGAAGCTTTGAGGGCTGCCTGGTAAGATGTTCTGTGAAGAATCTTCGAAGTTGAAGCACCCCAACTAAAAGCCATGTCTGTATTTGTCCTCCCTGCCATCCAAACGCGCAAAGTCATCCGAGAACCTCTGAGTACCACCTATTACCCCCAGCCCTAAAGCCTACACACTGAAACTCTCAACCGTCCGCGAAGCTCTGAACCCTGAAGCATGCGCCCGGCCTGCGGCGCGGAAGCCATGACTAAGACGTCATAGGGAGGGAAAATGCCTGGCGATGTAAGCTCAGGGATTTGAGCTGAAAGCGCGCAGTCCTTGAGCTTCAGGCTTAAAATAGGTCTACGTCTTTTGTGTACAACTTCGGACGTAAGTACGCTGAAGGGGCACAATCTACATAGGGCTCCCGGGCTTTTGAAGCTTGGGATCAGAGTGTTCGCAAGTTTTGATTTGGCATAATCGGTTCTTGGGTTTGGAAGCGCCTAACTTAAGTATGCTCGTAGCAAGTCTTGGGGCATGGCACCAGGAGGTGCAGAATGTCGTTCGCCAGTTAGGGGGACCACTTTTCTGGAAACTTGTGTATTCAGGAACCGGTCCCAATCCCCTTGCCTCCTTTCGGTTATGGCTTACTGTAAGCTGGCTTCCACACGTCAGTACAATATTCAGACCAGTCCCACATGCTATACTCTCCCGAGGCTATGAAATGAGTTCTCAAACCATTGAGTGCTTCAGATACGAACCCGCGAGAATTGGCAATGAATCTTGAGCGTACCCACTCTGAACTCGAAACCTGAAGGTGCGCAGCAAGAACGTCCAGGATGAGATTTAGGCACATCCTGCTCAAGCAAGCCGCATAGTCATACGCGAAGCTCTTTAAGAACCCTAGCTTTGGAGCATTGTTGGGTGAAAGTCCAGGAGGCGAAATTAGAAATCGAATAGGAGCTCTGTCCAGTTGCAAATGGTCCATGCTTGGCAGAAGGATAGCAAGCCATGCGAGTTCCGGAAATTCCACCACTCTAGCTTTAAATCAATGGCTCACAGTAAGGAACCTGCCTCGGATGGAAAACCCTCAAATCCAGAGCTTTTCCAGTTCCTGTGCATAATAAGATAATCATCCTGCAGCAGATAGAAGATAGAAAACGGGAACGGAACTTTGGTATGATCCCGGGTGGATACCGTCTCTCTACCTCAAGAGCACTTCAGAACAAACACCCCCAAGGGCAGTCCACCTGCGCTTACCCGTGTTTAACCGCGCCTCGGGAATTGAAGGGCTATAATCTAAACTCCTAGTATCCCCCTTAGCAAGCCCTACAGTCCCATATCTAATCCCCGACATAAGCCCCCATTAAGGAGTTTAGACTATGGCTCACATCATGCTGAGATTCGCAAACTTCACCCTCAGCCCTTTACTGTGAAGCCTTGCCCCCACTTGGACAAAAGCTTCAGCCTTGTTGTCTCCAGGTGAGTGGGTCAGTGGTGTAGTTGAAGCGGAGCACAGTCAAGCTTCCATACCTAATGGGCTTGGGGCTCGGCGAGGACTTCAGGCCAACAGTTGCAGAGTTCAGGTAGAAGGACTGAAAGAAAGCATGATGCCCAGTCCTCCACCCAAAATGTTCTCATCCCTCAAAGCCTGAACGCCAAAATCTCAAGCCCCAAACACTCATCCATCAACCACGAACTCTGCACCATTGAGTTCAAAATTTTCTCTCACAAGCCAAGACACCCGGAGGCTCTTCCTTTTGTCTCTGCCACCAGCAGCTGTGTATTCCGAGCAGCTACCTGTTGATGGCTTTGGAAACTCCACGGATGATTGTCAGAATGGAGGATTCCAGGGAGATACCTGCATTCAGAAAGGATTATGCATGTTTTGTATGATTGTCTATTTTGAAAGCTCTAGAATATCATATGGGCCAGAACAAACAAAATACAAGCGCAAATCACAATCCTAACACGCAACACCCAAAGTCTTCAAATCCATGACAATCTTCATTTCAGAAGGAACCCTTTCTTCGACTAACCTCCTAAAAACCCTGGTCTACATGTTTAGGCTTCTACGTAACCATCTGAAATCCAGATCCCCGAGCTCTTGCGCCCTAGGCCTTGATCCCAAATCCTTCCAACCCAAGCTACACCCGTGCGCCTGAGCCCGAAAATCCCTACACTGCGATCCCCAAACTCTAAATCCCACATAAAAAAGGGAGCTGCAAGCGCCCCTTGAGCTTTAAAGACCCCGACAATCTGTTCCATCTCCTTAATGAAACCATGAAGTTTATACATCCGCTTTGCAAACCCGGTCTTCTTCAACGCAATCATGAACCTCGGATTGAGCCCAAGCATGAGTCCGGAACCAAAATCTTGCAACCCAAACGCCAAACCCGCTCAATCTGTTAAGCCAAAGAGGTCTCCAATAAACATCTGATTTCTATCATATCATTTACATCATGCTCTTCTGTACATACAAGGTCAGGTTTGAGGGTTTAGGGATCAGAAAATAAAAGCATAGACCCGTAGCCCCAGACCTTCAACACTAAGCATTGGCCATCTGAAGCCAACTGTAGGACCTCAAGAGCCAGGCTGTCCACGTCGGTGCAAGAAACATCGAGCCCTTTCCTCAAGGGCTTAGTAGGATTTAAGAGCTTAGGGTCTAGGAGTGTCTAGGCATTTTGAGTCGCACCGACGAGCAGAAACCAAGAGAAACATAGA